>CM033718.1:59357559-59578889 GCA_019671005.1 Hibiscus mutabilis | reverse complement strand
GACAAATTGTCATTTCTTTTTTGATTTTTTTTCTCAATTTCAAAAGAAACCTTTACACCCTTCATCGGTGCTAATTTCGGTTGAAGAATCGAGCCTTTCAACATAGTTATACAAATTCAAAATTTTTATTTCGGTATAATTTTTAAAAAAAAAATTATTTTGATTATGTTACTCTTCATAGTTTTAAGCAAAATTGATTAACTAATCGATAAGTTATATACAATGTAATACCCTGATCCGACCCGAGGATCCGAAGTGTCACATTGGGTCGTCGACCCGACCCACAAAAATTTAAAAACATAGTTTTGTGAATAAACAATAGTCAAGAGTAGAAATCGTAAGCCATATAAATTGAAAACATTTATAAAAGTTCAGAGATCCGTTAAACGGTTATAAAATGTAAGACATGATAAATAGTTAAACTAACCGAGTTTACACACCAAAAGGGTTAAATAGATAGAGTTTACAGACCAACACCATATTTAAGGGTCTTACGGATACAAATGCCCACTAAAGGTTAAAAGGTACTGTACTCAAAAGATGAAGCTGAAACTCCTCTGATTATGATGTCGCCCAAAATTAGTCACAAAAGTCTAACTACCTACAAGGAGAAATGAGTTGGGGGAATGAGCTTAAGAAGCCTAGTAATAAACATCAACTTTAATATACTACATGAGATAGATAAACATAAGCAGGTAAATAAAAGTATATGAAATAAGTTGTTTAGACCACTATGATTACGCCTCATTTTTACCCTAGCAACAGGGTACATACATGAACCATTCACAATATTTACCTTTTTACAATCTTTCGCTGCCATACCTGACAATGCCACCATTTTCATAAAACATATAATGTTATGAAGTCATTATTTATCTCATAGACAATATTTAGATCACTACATAATCTATACGCCGCACAGGCTGAATAATATCATTGGGGAGCTCGTCAGCTAGCTCGTGTAGCGAATGTCTTTTTCCAAATATCGCTAAAATAAAAACGATGATTTTTGAAAGGTGTGTTTGAAAGGTGTTTGGATATAAAATATTTATTCCGTGGGGTTTACAAAAACCTTATAAAAATGGAGTCGCCACCGGCCACTTAGGTAGGCCAGACACCATAAAACCAGAGATTCAAAAAGACAGGGTTCGGGAGTCGGTTACGGATGGGGAAGGATTAGCACCCCCACACCGCCCAAAATTGGTACTTTAATAATTACCGCTTTATTAATATTGGATTTTCCGGATTAGAGTGACGATTATTTTAAAATTCGGTCATAATTGCGAATATATTTTAAGGGTCCCGTTACCCGAGAATAAACGCCCAACCACTATCACTACGCTTGATACTGGCCCCGCTTACGTTCGGATAAAAGGACACCGCATTAACAATTTATATCTCGATATGCAATCTTAATGGCAAAAAATATAAAACATGGTAAAATGTTTAAATGTAATAAATATTATCATAACAGAATATTAATCTAACATAGATGATATTTTAGACTAAAACATGCATATATATACATATTATTCTAAATAATAGATAAAAACAACTATGATATGTCAAAATAACAAGGCAGGAATAAGTATATATAGACGAACAGATATTAAAAATATACATGCTATTAATAAAATATATTTTAACATATATGAACAATATATTATACGTGAAAGAAAACACATTAACACGTAACCTAAAAGCCAAGGAAACGTGCAATACGTACAAAAATACAAAACATACTTTTTACGAATTAACTAGAACATAACATGCTTTAATACGAATAATCAGATAAAAAAACATGAATATCATACTTAACACATATATATGCAAACATAAAATACGAGTCATATACGAGGGACATGAAATAAAATAATATCAACATATACGATTATAATACGAACAATAATATTTACAAAGAAAATAGGACTGAAATGAAAGAAAAACAAAAGTCAGTGGCAGAAATTAAAGAACAATAATATGTAATTTGGGGACGAAATTGCGAAACAAACAAAACCTAAAAGGACCAGAATTGTAATTAGACCAAGGGGCAGACCCAAAGTGAAAAATTCAAAAACGCGGGATGGTTAAGGGCGTAATTTTACCATTCAGAAACTGATTCGGTGTAATTTAGGGACGAAATCATAACCTTTTGAAAAATCAGGGGGACTGGAACTGTGATTATACCATGCGGCAAGACAAAAATGAAAATATTGAAAACGCGGTGGGATTAAGTGTGTAATTTACCCATTTAGCAAAATAATAACACCTATATAAGCCTTCTTTTTAGGCCGAAATCAAATTTTCACCATTTTGTTTCATTTTCTGGTTTTTCAGAATTTTTTGTTCTTCGTTTTCTCTCGTTTATTCATATAATACCCAAAAATCCGTGATCGGCCGCCGTATTCTCATAACCGGCCGCCGCTAACCGCCGCGCGAGCCTCCAAAATACACCAAAACAACCCCCTTGTCGTCCTCAATACGAATCCGTGGTTGGATTCAGAGGATACCCTTTTTTTACCCTAGATCTAAGAAATACGAATCCAAAAAAAATATTTTTTAGACCAAAACACAACTACAAAGGGTCTTCTCTTCCCTTTAGTTCACTAGATCTGGCTTGTAGAAGCCGAAAGGCTTGTCACCGAGAGAAGGAAGACCCACAAACAACGCCGGTAAGACTACTTCTTTTTTGTTTCTGTTTTTTTATTTCTATTTCGTATATGCATGTAAAGAAACAAGTAAGAAAAAGAGACAAGTGTTTACCAATGGACCCCTTTTTTGATTATCTCGACTGGTTACAAATTTTTGGTCTTACAAGATCTCTGTTCTCTTTTTTGTTACTACTCTCTCTCTTTTTTCGCTCCTCTTTTTTTTGCTCCCGTTCTGTATATATCTCCCCGTTACAAAATTCCCCTCTCATATATATTATTGCCTCTGTTTTTGTTGCAAGTTGTATCTTCTTTTCCAGATCTGATCTGACACTTTGCTTGTTGTCTTTGGCATAATCTGAACACGGGATATCGCATATCGGTGCGGTGGCGGTGTGGTCGATCGCCCGAATGACGACGACGCGTGTTTTGGCCGTTAGATCGGATCGATCTAATGGTCGAGATGGCTTGAAGAACGAAGAACGATCGGCTGGATGAAGCCTCGATTTGATGAGACGGCTTCAGATTTTTTGCCACGTGGAGCTCGCAATCGATCGAGTCGAACGCGTGGATCTTACGCGCGTGGGATATTAAAGCGTCCGCGCGTGGACCACTCGCGCGCGTCACTCGAACGGTCCATACATGTGGAACACGCGCTGGCGAATATTTTTGACCTTGGTTGCATCGTGGCCGTTGGATCAGATCTTGATCCAACGGCCCACAGTCACCTGCACATTGTAATTAAATGGGATTTAGATTTGGGCCAAACGGGCCTTGTAATTGGATTTGTAATTGGTGTAATTTTTATTTGGGTTTAATATATTTAATTTTTTCATTTTGTCATTATAATAATAATAATAGTATAATTATAACAAAGAATACATATACATACGAAAATATATACTTATATTATACGATCATTAATTAATATAATATTCTAGTATACGTACGTATAATCATACATATAATTAACATAACATCTATATACGCTTATACCCTAGATACATACGCGACATACATACACCCCTAATACGTATACATAGCTTATACATGCACACACCACCTTATATTAGTAACATTCATATAATAAATATACATGCAATATTAATATATTTACAAGTAAAAATGAGTGATTACAGTTGCCCCTCTTTGCTTGTTCTCATGGAATGGGAAAAAAAAGATTCAAATTTTTATTCATAAGCATTGGAAAAACATTTTTTGGACATCTCCGCTTTCCTTGTTTGTATCTTTGGAAAAATTCTTCCTATATTCTTTTGGACATCTCCGCTCTTCCTTGACATAGAACCCTTCGCTCTCATTTTTATCGAGACTTCTCTGTTTGTAGCTTTGGAAAACTTCTTTTGGACATCTCCGCTCTCTTCCTTCTGAATCTTCAGGGCTCGTAAGTTCTTCCTATATAGAGCTTCGTCACCTTCCGATCATGGAGCTACATAGCTTTTTATCTTTCGACAGCTTTGGAAAACCCTTCTTTTGGATATCTCATTTTTTGGCTGAATCTTCAGGCTCGTAAGTTCTTCCTATTTGTAGCTTTGGAAAACGAGCTACGAATTCTTTTGGACATCTCCGCTGCTCTCTTTTTATCTTCCTGGCTGAAAAGCGATTCTTTTGGACATCTCCGCTCTTCCTTGGCTTCTTCCTATATAGAAGTTCTTCACACCTTCCGATCTTGGAGCTACAGGCTCTTTCGACATAGAACCCTTCGCTCGACATCCCGAATTATGAGTCATTCCTTTCACTTTGAGACAATAAAGCTTGGAGTCATTCCTATATAGAACTCTTTGCTTTCAACGCTGGTTTCTCCTATATAAAACCTTTCGCGCCACGATGGATTCTTACAGTGGGAGTTCCTCCTATATAGAACTGCTAGTCTTCAAATCGGAGCCGTCAGTCCTTCCTATATAGAACTTTTTATGCGTCTGAAGTCTCGTGAGCTGCAGTTTCTTCCTATATAGAACCTTTCACTCTAAGACAATGAAGTTCGGAGCCTTTCCTATATAAGACTCTTCGCTTTCGACACAACAGTTTTTCCTATATAACCTTGTGTCATAGGTGAATTGCTTTGACTGGGAGTTCTTCCTATATAGAATCATGAAGTCTTCACCTTGGAGCCATCAGTCCCTCCTATATAGAACTTTTTGGCGTCTGGAATCTCGAGCTACTGGTTCTTCCTATATAGAACCTTTTACTCTAAGACAATAAAGCTCGGAGCCCTTCCTATATAGAACTCTTCGCTTTACGACACACAGCAGATTTCCTATATAATCTTACGTGTCATGGGTGAATTGCTTTGACCGGGAGTCCTTCCTATATAGAATCATGAGTCTTCACCTGAGAGTGTCAGTCCTTCTTCCTATATAGAACTTTCAGCTTCAAAACCTCGAGAAAGAAGGATTCTTCCTATATAGAACCTCTCTCTAGAGCTTGAAAACATGTGTCTTTTGTATGTAAAACATTGTTTTCTCATTTAGGATTCACACTGTGACGGTCTTGATGTCTCTTTGGATCTGCGGATACATGCGAGACGAAAACAAAATGCTATGACAAATGAATGAATTGACATGCTCCTAATTCTAGTGATGCTTGACTATTCATGATGCATGAGAGTCAATCTCTGGGTGGGCTTGTTTTGGTCCTCATTTGATCTTGACGTCCGTTTTCTCCTTTTTTACAGGCATCGATACTCCGCCTCACTGTCAGGTTCAACCATCTCAACCTTTCTTTTTCTCCAATTATGATTTGGAATTTTAAAGCGCCCTTTCGGGTTTTCACTTTAAAGAGTTTTATTTTTGTGCCCTTATGGTTTTCACTCAAGAGATCTCTTTTGTTATCTCGTGTGCCTTCCTTGGATAGATAGGACATGTGCCATTGGTCATCCTACCTAGTTGTTTAAAGCTTCTCACCTTCCCTAGCCATTATGTGGGGAACTGGAGGACGGAGTTAACATCGTTTTCTTTGATCACCTGCATTTTCAAGGTTAAATCATAGTAATGCTCCGAAATCTCTTGTTTCATTATAAGCCTATGTTATCTTATTTGACTAAAATTGACAAGAAGGCTAGGAATGGATGCTCAAAAACACGGCTTTATTACGATTAAGGGCTTCGAGATATCTTGAAAAGAAAGGTATGACACACATGAGTTAAGTATGAAAATACAAGATCCCTCATTATCTTCGATATGAATGATACATGACCACAACCACCGGTGTAGAATTTTTTTGCACAAGCCTTCTCTTCACAATGTTCATGAAGATGCCATTCTCTTCGGATATTCAACTTTTCAACTTACCCGAGCCGCCCTTTGGGGTTTTCAACTCGAGTCCTTCCTTTGCTTCAAGACGCCCGGTTTGGGTTTTTCGTCTGAGCTCTCAATTTTTTTTTTTAGAGATAATATTTCTTGACGACATCGAATTTACGGGATTTTTCAGCTCGTCCCGTCCATTTCTGTTAGGATCGGGCTCCTCCCGAGAAGGCCTTTTTATGACGTCTGGTCCTTCCCATTTGGGAGTCCATTTTCCTCGAGAATCTTTACGGATAGGGAGGATTCTTTTGAGTACCAGATCCCCTTCTTTGAATTCTCTTGGCGCACATTTTTTTGTTGTAAGCCTTGCACCATCCGCTTTTGGTACATCGACCATGACAAATGGCCTTTAGTCTTTTTCGTCAATGAGATTTAGCTGGTCGAATCGCTGCACCCATTCAGCTTTCTTCCAGTTTTACTTCGTTTAAGACCCGGAGGGACGGAATCTCTACCTCAATTGGGAGTACTGCCTCGGTACCATACACCAAGGAGTAGGGTGTTGCCCCCGTTGATGTGCGAATGGACGTCCTATAGGCGAAAATGGCAAAAGGCAACTTATCATGCCAATCCTTGTAGGTATCTGTAGTCTTTGCTATGATCTTCTTTATATTCTTGTTTGCTGCTTCCACTGCTCCATTCATTTTAGGACGATAGACTATGGAATTATGATGTGTTATCTTGAATTGAGTGCACACGTCCTTCATCATCTTGTTATTCAGATTGGAAGCGTTGTCGGTGATGATTCTCTCTGGCAATCCGTATCGACAAATAATTTCCTTCTTTAAGAACTTACAAACTGTAGTCCTGGTGATATTGGCGTAAGACGCTGCCTCTACCCATTTAGTGAAGTAGTCTATGGCGACCAAAATGAAACGGTGCCCATTGGAGGCTTTCGGATGGATCTGCCCGATGACGTCCATGCCCCATGCTGCGAAAGGCCACGGAGAATTCATGGTGTGTAGAGGTGATGGGGTGCATGAATCTTGTCGGCGTAAATTTGGCATTTGTGACATTTCTGGCGTAATCGATGCAATCTCCCTCCATGGTCAACGAAATAACCGTACCTCATAATTTTCCGGGCTATAGACAGCCCGTTGGCGTCGTTCCACGAGATCCCGTCATGTACTTCAGCTAAGATTTCCTTCGCCTCCGGGCATCCACACATCTCAAAGAATGTTTGATCATGACTTCTCCTATATAGGATTTCCCCATCTAGGATATATTTTGTTGCCATTTTTAAAGTGCTTTTACTGTCATTGTCGTTTGCCCCTTCGGATACTTTTGAAGCTTGACATATTGCGGGATGTCATAGTACCATGGATTTCCGTCAATCTCTTCCTGTATATTACAACAATAAGCAGGTTTTTTCAAACGTCTGCATCTCAATGGGTTTCATTTCTGCCCGATGTTTGTTTTAAACATGGATGCCAAGGTTGCCAATGCATCGCCATCCGATTTTCTTCTCGGGGTAGGTAATTGAAGCTGACCTTTTTCGAACTCTTTGACGAGCTCTTGGATCCATTCGTGATATTTGACCAACTTCGTCTCTGGTTTCCCACTCCCGCGCAATTGGTAAATGACTAGGGACGAATCTCCGAACACTCGAAGTTCCTTAACCTTTCTTTCGATGGCTGAGTTCAGTCCCATGATGCAAGCTTCGTATTCAGCTATATTGTTTGTGCAGAAGAATTATAATCTGTTGGTGAAAGGATAATAGACGTCCTCAGGTGAAATTAGCACTGCCCCTATCCCATGTCCGAGGGCGTTGGAGGCTCCATCGAAGTAAAGTTTCCATGACATATCATCTGAAATCTCTTATTCGGTTGTAATGCACATCAAGTCTTCGTCTGGGAAACTAAAGTTCAATGCCTCATAGTCATCCGAAGCACGACTAGCTAGGAAATCCGCTACGGCACTCCCCCTTTACAGACTTTACGATTAACATATACGATGTCAAATTCGGATAATAGCATCTGCCATCGGGCCATCCTTCCCGTTAGTCTTTGGCGCTTCCATTAAGAACTTTAATGGGTCTAGCTTGGATATCAACCGGGTAGTATGGTACAACATGTACTTCTCGAGCCGCTTGGTAGCCCAAACTAGAGCACAACACGACATCTGACCTTTGGCGGGTACCGTGTTTCGCAATCATTGAATTTCCTGCTTAGGTAATAGATGGCTTGCTCTTTTTTTCTTGACTCATCGTGTTTCCCCAGTACACATCCCATTGAATTCTCGAAGACTGTTAAGTAGAGAATTAGTGGTCGACCAGGTACTGGTGCGACTAAAATTGGAGCATTTGTCAGGTATTTTTTGATCTTTTCTAGGGCTTTTTGACATTCCTCATCCCATACGCCAGGATTATTTTTTCTAAGAAGTCTGAAGACCGGGTCGCATTGATTGGTTAATTAGGAAATGAAACGAGAGATATAATTCAGCCTCCCGAAAACCGCGGACTTCTTTTTACGTGCGGGGTGGTGAAAGGTCTGGATGGCTTTCACTTTATCGGGATCAATCTTCAATCCATCTTACGCTTACTACTACGAACCCCAAGAGTTTTCCAGAAGTAACGGCGAAGGTACACTTGGCAGGATTGAGCCTTAGTTGGTACTTCCGTAGTCTTTGGAATAGTTTTCTCAAGTTTTGTAGGTGTTCTTCCTCTGTTCGAGACTTGGCAATCATATCGTCCACGTATACTTCTATTTCTTTGTGCATCATGTCATGGAAAAGAGTCACCATTGCTCTTTGGTATGTTGCCCATGCGTTCTTTAGCCCAAACGGCATTACTTGATAACAAAAAGTGCCCCACATGGTTATGAAAGTGGTTTTCTCCATGTCGTTAGGATCCATCTTTATCTGGTTGTACCCTGAGAAGCCGTCTATGAAGGAAAACCATGAATGTCCTGCGGTGTTGTCAACCAGCGTGTCAATATGTGGCAAAGGGAAGTTGTCTTTAGGGCTAGCTCGATTCAGATCCCTATAATCTACACACATACGAACTTTCCCGTCTTTCTTTGGTACTGGTACAATGTTTGCAACCCACTCGGGGTATTTGGCTACCTCCAAGAATCCAGCATCAAATTGCTTTTTCACTTCTTCTCGGATTTTTAACAACATCTCTGGCCTCATTCTCCGAAGTTTTTGCTGTACTGGTTTGCACTCCGACTTTGTTGGCAATTTGTGCACCACTATGTCGGTGTTCAATCCCGGCATATCTTGATAAGTCCAGGCGAAGACATCCTTGAATTCCTGAAGTAGGGCTATCAGTTCATGCTTGGTTTTTGAGGAAATAGTCGTTCCTATTTTTATTTCTTTTCTCGCTTTTTCAGTCCGCAAGTTGACAATTTATGTTTCTTCTTGGTGGGGCATAATCTGCCTTTCTTCGTCGTCCACCATTCTCTTTAATTCTTCCGGGACCTCAATTTCTATTTCATCATATCCTCCCTCAATTTCCTCTGAGACCTCAGGGCATTCGAAATTTATTCGAGATTGGATCCATTAAATGAGAATGAATATCATTTACATATGAATCAATCATGAATGGAATAAATGAGACTTTGGTCATTTTAAGAAAGTCTATTTTCCAATAAAAACTTACAAGTAGATCAATGCAAAAACAAAAAGGTTGATCAAGTGTTTTCCTACAGATGGATCAATGCAGGCGGATGTTGGTCAACATTTTGCTACCTCGGTCCTTTTCAGCTATCATGTTGATGTACATCCCTTCAAATGATTTATTGAGTATTTCCTCCTGGTTAAGTTCATCATTTTTCTTCATTGCCTCTCCAATATCTTGACCTGGCTGGTAGAACCCTCCAGAGATGAAAGTGGCTTTCAAACTAGGAAAGGACATCGACCTCCACGGAATGTCTTCTCCTTTAGATCTGGCTTTTCTTTGCTCCTCCTTTCTCTTATATTCCTCTTTCTTCTGGTTGGACACTTGGTTGATAACCCAGCCCAAACGATCCTTCTTGGTTATGATATTCTTGGGTCTCAGGTTTCCTTGTAATTTCTTTCCCAGCCCTTTTCCTATTTTGGCTCCTCGGCCCGAGTTTTTGCGACGGTCATCTTAGTACAATTAGATAACCTGGGGGTAAGGGATCCGGCTTCCCTCTGAAACGAATGTGGCATTTACTAGTTCTAATGCTCGGAAAGAGCATTCTGCAAAGATCTTCATCATTTTGAATGTAGGGGTGTCGATGTCACTAAGCAACAAATTCATGCTCTGCTTCTACGGTGACCAATTTGCCTTCAACTACAAATTTTAATTTCTGATGCAATGATGATGGGACAACTCCTGCGGAGTGGATCCACGGTCTTCCCAATAAGCAGCTGTAAGATGGTTTTATGTCCATCACCACAAAATCAATCACATATTCGGTTGGTCCGATCAATAGGGGCACCTCAATTTTCCCCATTGTTCCTTTTTGCGTACCATCAAAGGCTCTTACCGAGTTGTAGCAAGGCTTTAGGTGCGAACCATCTATTGGCAATTTTTGCAGGGTTACCATAGGCAAGACATTCAATGCTGACCCGTTGTCGATCAATGCGCTGGTAATACATACCCTTTGCAGTGGGTAGTGATGTTAAGGGCTTTGGTAGACCCCATTCCTCCCTCCGGGATTTCATCATCACTGAATGTGATATGATTATAGGCGGTAATATGCCCCACTATCATGTCCGGGTTTGTTCTGAAATGTCCCGAGGCACAAAAGTTTGATTCAGCACTTTCAATAGCGTTTCCCGATGCTTCTCACGAACTCAAGAGTAATTCCAAAGACTTGTGATCCTGGCGGTTGTTTCCGTAGTTGTTCCACTACGCTGTACTCGGTATGTCTCAAGAACTTTAGAAATTCTTTGGCCTAGGCCTCGATTCACGGTTCATTTATCTTTTGGGAGGTTCTTCTCCAAATATCTGCGTAGGGCTAATCTTTGTATTCTTCCCCGCTCTTTTTCAGCTGCTCTCAAAGCCTCGGAGGAATAACATCGGCCGCTCCTTGTGAAATGGCCTGCTTCACCAACGTTCACATTGTTCTGGCTTTGTTGATCTTCCAGCGTAGACTCTTTTACCTGTTCGTGTTCTGATTTTTCTGGCATGGTCACATTCGCGGCATAATTCCAGGGAATTTGTCGCATGTCTTTGAATGGGAATGGAGATGGTGCTGAAATGACGATCTTGGGATTTATCTTGCTGGTTTCTCCTCGGGAGACACCTGCATTCCCTATCCTGGGAGAGATGATAAAAGGTCTATCCTTCCCGTATCTAGTTTTAGGGTTATCTGTCATGTGTACGTCTGATCCCTTCCCTATGGGTTCCTCAAAGAATTCAATTTGTTTTTCATTCATCAACTTCTGCACCAATTTCTTGAACTCTTCACATTCTTGGATATCATGCCCTTCAGTTTGATGGAATTCGCAATACTTTCCACATTCCTTCTGCCTTATTATCATGCCTTTGTTGATCACACGAGCCATGCATAATTGTTGAAATACCCACCGTAAAGGAGACTTGACTTCTGACACGTCATCCTTTATCCTTTTGGTAAAGCATTCTTCTATGACATTAACTCCTCTGCTCCCATGATTGGGCAGCGGGTTGTTGGCTACGCTCGGCTCTTCAAACTTCAATATCCCAGAATCGATTAAATTCTGCACAAGCTTTTTGAAGGCAAGACAGTTCTCAGTGGGATGTCCAGGGGTACCGCCGTGATAGTCGCAATGCGCGCTTGGATTATACCAAGGCGGGAAGGGTGGATTGACAGGATTAACGATGTATGGTCGGACCAAGTCTGCTTCATACAACTGGGAATAAAGCTCTGAGTATGAAACAGGTAGGGGAGTGAAAGTCCTCATCTCTTTATCCTTTCTGGTGACCCTCTCATCTCTTTGATTCGAATTTTGTGTTTTTCCCACAGGTGCTTGTGGCTGTGAGACTGTGAAGTTCTTCGGGCCGGTATAGGTGCTGGTGGTGTTTACTTCATTTCTCTTGTTATACTTTCGAGACCCTTCCCCACCATCTATTCTGCCGCTCTTGATTGCCAGTTCGAGAGACTTCCAGTCTTGATTAAGTCGGCGAAACACTGTGTTGTGTTATTGATGAGGCGATCAAAGAGTGCTCCTTTCAGAGTATTGACAAATAATGGCGTGATTTCATGTTCCGGGATAGGTGGCTGGATTTGGGCGGCCACTTCTCTCCACCTCTGGGCATATTGTCGCAGGCTTTCATTGGACTTTTGCCCCATATTTTCTAACATGATTCTGCTAGGGATCATGTCTGTTACATGTTTGTATTGCTCGGAAAATGCTTTAGACAAATCTTTCCATGTCTTGACATTCGCTTTCCTTAACTGAGTATACCAACGTAACGCCGCTCCAGTTAGACTATCCTGGAAACAGTGGATCAGTAGTTTTTCATCTTTATGGTAAGCCGCCATTTTTCTACGATACATCGTTATGTGTGCAGAAGGACATGTGGTTCCGTCATATTTATCGAACTCTGGCGTTTTGAATTTTGGTGGCAAGACAAGATCGGACACCAGACTTAGGTCGCTAGCGTCGTTTCCTAATTCTTCATTTGATTGTAACGCTTTAAATTTTTCTTCCATGAGGCGAAATCTTTCTTCCCATTTTTTCTCTACCTCATTCCTAATTCTTTCGACCATATTCAGGTCCGGCACTTCTTCCTCATAAAGTGCTTCAGTATCGAGGGGTTGAGTCTCAGGTGCCCCTATTTGAAAGCTAGAAGACATTCATGCAGGGTCAATATACACCTTCCTAGCCTGGTTTGGTGCAGTTGGTTGAACCTTGAAGTGAGCCGGGGTACCTTCCGGTTCTTGAACATTTTCTCCTTCTACTCGTTTTCCAAGACTTCTTGCCAGTAATGCGGTTATGTCAGAAACTATAGATGTTTGTGACTGCGCAATCTGATCACTAAGGCTTCTCTGGGCCTCTTCAAGCCTTGTCTCGAGCTCTCTTTTCCCTCTTTCTAGACTGAATATTCTTTCTTCCATGAGCTTTCTTTGTAGCCGGGTAAAGTATAGATGATGAATGATTGCGGGTTAACACTCTACATACAATGCCACAATATTCATATTGTTAATATGGTTGTAAAAAATAAATGCATGTACAATGATGCAAATGTTATGATGCAAATGCAAGAATGCATGCAGACAAGGTACTGATTCCGCTGGTAATCACCCTTTTGAATTACTTTCACGGGAATTAAAGGGTCTTGATTACAACAAAATTCGTGTTACAAAGTAAAGATCCCTAGTACAAAAGATCTAATTATAACACAGAGTCCTATAGATAGATTCTAGCTCTATCTCCTAACTTTCCAATTGCCTTGAGCAGCTTGAGGAACCTAGGAGCTTCTTCCATTCCCGGGGCTATAAAAGGTCGGAGTGTCTCAGCCTCGACAGCTAAATCATTTAAGTGTCCGGCGACTCATTGTATGTCCACCATTAGATTTGCGTAGTAATCTTGGTCTCTGTCCTGTACCATTCGAGCAGCGTCGCGTAATCTCTTCTGCCAATAGGTGTCCCCTCCGGCTGCAGCTTCCTCGAACACATTAATTCTTTCCTTGTAATCCTCCACAACTGCTTCGAGGGACCCGATTCGTGCTTGTAACACACCCACTTCGCGTTCTCTTTCTTGCAGCTCGTGAAAATTATTCTGTGGCGATACATTCGAGTGAGTGTTCGACTTCCGCTACTTTTCCTTTTAATTCATCATTTTGACTTTGGCTTTGCCCCAAATTTTGAATAGTGTCATCGTACAGTTTCTGCATCTCTAACAGTCTATTTCGACTACTCATGGATTTTCTTTTCCATACGGCGACACTTTCTCTCTCATGATGAACAGCCTGTTTTCCTTTGCTGATTTCTTGTCTGAATCTTTCTCTCTCTTGATCAATGGCCTTCTTGGCGGACCGTTTTTCTTCCTCCATAGCCAAACGGTAGCTTTCAATCTCTTTCTCGATCGCTCTTTTGTTAATTTCTCGTTCTTCTTCCACCAAACGGATGCCGTTCATTCTTTCTCTTTCCACAGCTATGAACTGACTCCGGCTGGCCTTTTGTATTTTTGCTTGTAACAGGAGGGCATCTTTTTGATAAAGAGTATTTTTGTCGTTTAAATCTGCATTCAATTTCTTCAATTGCCTAATGATCTCGTCTCGCTCATCAACTTCTAAGCTTGCTTTATAAAGTTCGCTCGCATGTTGGGTCTGTTGAATGTCCATTTTCTTTTTAACTTCTTCGAGTTCACTTCTTAAGATATCGGCTTCGGACGGTACCACCCTTGTAAGCTCTTCGAGTGACACTGTTGGTCCTTGATCAGATTCAGGAATCACATTATTAACCCTCAAACGTCTCCAAAGATCGTAATCTGGGGTAGTCATGTGCTCGATATCTCCTTCCACCCTGATCCGATAACAATGATCTCAGGCCCTCATGATGGTCTGAATTTTTCCTTTGAACTCTCCTTTGAAAAGAAATTCAGTTTGGCTTAATCCGGCGGTATTGGGAATGAACTGTCGTGATCCGAACTGCCGAGATACTAAAAGTGGGGCACAAGCGATCCCTCCATGCAATCCCAACATCATCAGCCAGTTGAAGTCACCACAACTGTATAGAAAATAATTAACTTTACCGAGCCATGGGACCCTCCATGCTATGTCTTCATCTTGAATGTTCCTGAAGAAACTGGTCCACATTTTTGTTTTCAAATCTTCTCGCCATTCCTTTGCTAAGTATTCTCGTAAAGGCGAAAAACCTTGGAAGGATATCCCCGGCAGGACCCGCGTCGGCGTCTTCCACATGTGACTCTGGATCCATACTTGTAATAGCTGTGCGCAGCCTCGAAAATGCCCTTCTTCATGTTTCAGGCTAGCGTTTAAGGAAATGAAAGTCTCGACCAAGATTGCTGGTACCGGGTTTGCTTTCCGTTTCACCCGCTCAAACAAATCCGAATGGCTATGTCAATGTTCCCGTAGTACTGGGAAAGATCACCAAGCCATATATTCCTAAAGTGAATAAGTCCATTTTCTTTGCCTCGTCTGGATGTATCAATATGATGTCCCGAATACTTTTCCATGCAAAGATCGTATTATCTCCTCGGTTTGAAGGAGGCCACTAACCCAATCGTCACTCATTCCCGCAAAGGTTTTGAGTTTCGCAGTGTAATTCTGATTCCTTGGAGGCTTCGCGTAGATCCAATCTTCCTGAATATTTTTCTGGTTAAGTAAAGCGAAGTACTCTTCTACCATAGGCACCATGTCCTGCCCATTGAAGGTGAAGCGACAAAAAGCCGATTCCAAAAATCGACTATAGCTCGGAGTAGGGCTGGTTGATCCGAACATATAATAGCTGCGCGATGTCGCCATAACTATCGCTAAATAAGTCTTGTAGTCTTGGTTCCCATCTTTCCCAAATGCTTTGAAGATCCCACAAGTCGTTACGTTGGAGACTCACATAGGTGTATCCAGCTATTACGCGTTCGTTAGGCGATGTCCCCTTGGATTTTCTCGCTGACTTCGACCAATGTCCGATGATAAATTAATCTCTTCTTTCCTAAGACACCTTTTTTTCCATGGTGAAAGACTTTACGATCAGGCAAACCACTTGATCCAAGACCTTTATGCAATGCAAATGCAATGATGTATGAGAAAAAGAAACAAAAAGCGAAAAAAAACAAGTCGATGCAGTTAAAATTGATAAATATATAAATAAAATGACAAAATTAAATGTAATAAACACACAAAACAACCCTATTTATCCCGTCTAAAACCTAAGGTTATCCGCATGGCTCTAACGGGGTAGGTTTCTATGTTCTCTACATGCAGTGTTGGTGCTGCTAGAGGTACCCGAATTGTCCTTGTTGTCCCCTACTAAGGGTAGCAAGGCCCCGATCATCACCCATTATAGGCTCCTTTCAACGGGTTCAATTCGGGGACCCATTCGCTTATGCCCGTCTGAAGGAACGATATCCTTACGAAAGCATAAGGTACTCGAGCCCCGAAGGTACTTGCTAGGCCCATACGGGAGAATGATATCTCCACGAAAGCATTAGCGTTTTCCCCCCACTTAAAAAAGACGGGTTTATATGCCGTATTTTAAATGCGTTAAAATAAACGCGCAATTATGACCGAATGTTAATTTAATAGTCACTTTAATCCGGAACTTTCAATATTAGTAAAGCGGTAATTATTTTAAAAGCTTGACTCTCATTTGTTTTTTTTTTAAAAAAACAAAATTTTCCCCAGCATAGTCGCCATCTGTAGCGAATGTCTTTTTCCAAATATCGCTAAAATAAAAACGATGATTTTTGAAAGGTGTGTTTGAAAGGTGTTTGGATATAAAATATTTATTCCGTGGGGTTTACAAAAACCTCATAAAAATGGAGTCGCCACCGGCCACTTAGGTAGGCCGGACACCATAAAACCAGAGATTCAAAAAGACAGGGTTCGGGAGTCTGTTACGGATGGGGAAGGATTAGCACCCCCACACCGCCCAAAAATTGGTACTTTAATAATTGCCGCTTTATTAATATTGGATTTTCCGGATTAGAGTGGATTATTTTAAATTTCGGTCATAATTGCGAATATATTTTAAGGGTCCCGTTATCCGAGAATAAACGCCCAACCACTATCACTACGCTTGATACTGGCCCCCGTTTACGCTCGGATAAAAGGACACCGCATTAACAATTTATATCTCGATATGCAATCTTAATGGCAAAAAATATAAAACATGGTAAAATGTTTAAATGTAGTAAATATTGTCATAACAGAATATTAATCTAACATAGATGATATTCTAGACTAAAACATGCATATATATACATATTATTCTAAATAATAGATAAAAACAACTATGATATGTCAAAATAACAAGGCAGGAATAAGTATATATAGACGAACAGATATTAAAAATATACATGCTATTAATAAAATATATTTTAACATATATGAACAATATATTATACGTGAAAGAAAAACACATTAACACGTAACCTAAAAGCCAAGGAAACGTGCAATACGTACAAAAATACAAAACATACTTTTTACGAATTAACTAGAACATAACATGCTTTAATACGAATAATCAGATAAAAAACATGAATATCATACTTAACACATATATATGCAAACATAAAATACGAGTCATATACGAGGGACATGAAATAAAATAATATCAACATATACGATTATAATTCGAACAATAATATTTACAAAGAAAATAGGACTGAAATGAAAGAAAAACAAAAGTCAGTGGCAGAAATTAAAGAACAATAATATGTAATTTGGGGACGAAATTGCGAAACAAACAAAACCTAAAAGGACCAGAATTGTAATTAGACCAAGGGGCAGACCCAAAGTGAAAAATTCAAAAAGCGGGATGGTTATGGGCGTAATTTTACCATTAAGAAACTGATTCGGTGTAATTTAGGGACGAAATCATAACCTTTTGAAAAATCAGGGGGACTGGAACTGTGATTATACCATGCGGCAAGACAAAAATGAAAATATTGAAAACGCGGTGGGATTAAGTGTGTAATTTACCCATTTAGCAAAATAATAACACCTATATAAGCCTTCTTTTTAGGCCGAAATCAAATTTTCACCATTTTGTTTCATTTTCTGGTTTTTCAGAATTTTTTGTTCTTCGTTTTCTCTCGTTTATTCATATAATACCCAGAATCCGGCGGTCGGCCGCCGTATTCTCCGCCGCCGGCCGCCGCTAACCGGCGCCGGCGAGCCTCCAAAATACACCAAAACAACCCCCTTGTCGTCCTCAATACGAATCCGTGGTTGGATTCAGAGGATACCCTTTTTTTTACCCTAGATCTAAGAAATACGAACCCAAAAAAAAATTTTTTTAGACCAAAACACAACTACAAAGGGTCTTCTCTTCCCTTTAGTTCACCAGATCTGGCTTGTAGAAGCCGAAAGGCTTGTCACCGAGAGAAGGAAGACCCACAGACAACGCCAACGCCAAGACTACTTTTTTTGTTTCGCTTTTATTTCTATTTCGTATATGCATGTAAAGAAACAAGTAAGAAAAAGAGACAAGTGTTTACCAATGGACCCCTTTTTTGATTATCTCGACTGGTTACAAATTTTTGGTCTTACAAGATCTCTGTTCTCTTTTTTGTTACTACTCTCTCTTTTTTTTTTGCTCCCGTTCTGTATATATCTCCTCGTTACAAAATTCCCTTCTCATATATATTATTGCCTCTGTTTTTGTTGCAAGTTGTATCTTCTTTTCCAGATCTGATCTGACACTTTGCTTGTTGTCTTTGGCATAATCTGAACACGGGGACTGCATATCGGCGCGGTGTGGTCATTCTGCCAGCCGACGACGCGTTTTTTTGCCGTTTAGATCGATCGATCTAACGGTCGAGATGGCTTGAAGAACGATCGGCTGGATGAAGCTCGATTTGATGAGACGGCTTCGTTTTTCGCCACGTGGAGCTCCGCAAATCGAGGAGTCAAAACGCGTGGATCTTACGCGCGCGTGGGATATTAAAGCGTCCGCGCGTGGACCACACGCGCGCGTGGCACTCGAACGGTCCATACGTGTGGAACACGCGCCTGGCAGATATTTTTGACCTTGGTTGCATCGTGGCCGTTGGATCAGATCTTGATCCAACGGCCCACAGTTACCTGCACATTGTAATTAAATGGGATTTAGATTTGGGCCAAACGGGCCTTGTAATTGGATTTGTAATTGGACTGTAATTTTTTATTTGGGTTTAATATATTTAATTTTTTCATTTTGTCATTAATAATAATAATAATAGTATAATTATAACAAAGAATACATATACATACAAAAATATATACTTATATTATACGATCATTAATTAATATAATATTCTAGTATACGTGCGTATAATCATACATATAATTAACATAACATCTATATATACGCTTACCCTAGATACATACGCGACATACATACACCCCTAATACGTATACATAGCTTATACATGCACACACCACCTTATATTAGTAACATTCATATAATAAATATACATGCAATATTAATATATTTACAAGTAAAAATGAGTGATTACAGCTCGGAGGGTGCTCGTCAACCAACCCATGTCATCCATGCAAGTCTCATAATACCGGGTACTCAATAGCCAACACATGCCACCTAGAAAAATCTCATAAATATCAGGTGCTCAAAGTCCAACCGTGCCACCCAGGCAAATCTCATACCATACAACATGCCACACAACATATAGTATGATCATGCATCGATAACTTAGTAGCCAACATGAGCTTATCACAAACTAGAGGTCAACAAGGAGTTAATAGCTATTATTGCAAATTTTAAGGTTATTTTAGTAATTTTACAGTCTAGTGGATATTTTAATCAACTCGCAACTTGTATTAATTAACCATTTTAACTTACGAAGGTTTTCTAGTATTTTAGGCACTCAATGGAATTTTAGTCTTTTACATCGCTGAAGGGTATTTTAGTATTTTACATTGCTTCTAAGTCCATTCGAGACATTTCTCAACGTTTAGAACAATGCCCAACATAATCCTACATAAGGTTTGGAAACCTTTCCCCAAAGGTATGGAAACCTTTCCCCAAAGGTATGGAAACCTTTCCTGAAGGTATGGAAACCTTTACCTAGAGGTATAGAAATCTTCCCAAACGTATGAAAACCTTTGCCCAGTGGTATGGAAACCTTTCGAAAGGTATCGAAACCTTTGCTCTAGAATCCAATTTTCCCCTGAAATTCATAAGGTATCGAAACCAGTTCATCTCATTTTGAAACCTTAAGCCTAGAACTACATTTTGGCTCGAAAATCACTCTAACATACCTTAAAGCATCCTTTACAAGGTCCTAATGATTACCAAATGCTACTATGTCATATTAGAACATCCAAAGACAATTTAACCCTACTTTTAACATCAAAACCACTACTTAGATCATCAAATCATTACCCAAAGTACCCATTCTCATGCTAAACCCTAAGGACCACCTCAAGCACATATTTAGACTACCAAGCATCATGTTTAATCAAACATGAAGTATTTCAAGTTAAAGTGCGCTACCTTATATTTAGAAACCCAAGCATCATTCTTCAATCCTCCATGGAAAATCTCTTGCTTTTATCTTCCTCAAGATTTTTCTTTGCTTTTAGTTTGTGAATGCTCTCCAAATACTTCATCTTTCCAAACAAATATGAAAATCGAATCAAAGATTAGACTAAAGTTTATGGAAGAATTTACTATGAATTTACAACCTTAATACAATGGAAAAAGCTTCATAAAGCTCTTTAAGCTTTAAACCTCTTAAAAACCCATAAACCTATTTCTTACCTCCTTGAAATGAAACTTAATTTTTCTTGAAGCTGTTGAATTGTGGATTAAGAATCTATCATTCTTAAATCCCATAGTGATTAGGGTCACAAAGATTAAATTTTTCCTCTAAATGTTGAAGGGATAAATAATAAGAGAAAGAGAGAGAGAAGTAGGAGATGGTTATGAAAGCAAAATAAAGGTTGTCTTATCTTCTTACACAATAATTAAAACATGCCAGGAATCTTTTTAAATTTGGGTTAATAACTACATAAACCCCTCTAGTTTTCCCGTTACAACAAACTTGTCACCTCTTATGCTAACACAAACCCAAATCCCATCCAATGAGGCTCAACTTCATCCCAAGGTACCTATTACTATTCTAACCCAATGATCCATAACTAGAGTTAACACTCACCCGTTGACTTGAAAATTTGGGTTGTTACACACAATAGCTATAAATTTTATTCATTAAAATATCTTATAGTCTAATGATTTTTATACCTGTCTAATTTTTTAAAGACATTTTAGCTCTATGTAGGATTATTAGGTGTGAACTCTCAATTGTTGACTTTCTAGTTGTTTTTACACTTTTATTACAACCAATTTTTTAAATTTATCATATTAGATATTTTAACAAGAGAAGTAAAAAAAATCATTTATATACATATGTGTAAATTTTATGCATTAAAATATATTATAGTCTAGTGATTTTGATACTCTACTGATTTTTTAAAGACGTTTTGACTCTGGGTATGATTACTAGGTGTGAACTCTCAACTTTTTACTTTCTAGTTGTTTTTACACTTATCACAACTGAACAATTACTAAATTTACTATATTATCATATTTGCTATTTTAATAAGCAAATTAAAAAAAATCATTAACTGAATCAAATATTCTGGTTAGTTGGTCAATAAATTATCTAATTTAATTGGTACAATATAAGATCGATAATTGAATAATGTGAATTTACCAATTCACCAAAATATTTTTAAGGATTAATCAAAATTTTCAATTTGTATAACCTTGTCATTCGAGATTGACCAAAATAGGAACAATTCGTAAGTTGAGTTATTAAATTGAAAATTTTTAAAACTCTAGTGACCAAAATAGGAATTAAAAGAAAGTTAGGTGATGAATGATATTTTACCCATTATTTTATTCATGAAAATGGAACTTAACGTCAGCTTCTAACACGAGAGACCATAACTAAAAGTTCAGTGACTATGATACAAGTTTTAAAACTTCAGTGACCAAAATAAATATCTTAAAAGTTTGATGATCATTTGTGTGGTTTACCCTAATTTCTAAGGTACGGAATTTTTCTCAACAGACTAAAAATATTATTCATGGTAAAATAACATCTTTCTCCCAAAGAAAATGAGATTAATTTTTTCCCTTGAAAATATTTTCATTTTGAATGTGAACTCATTTCGTTCAGAAACAATATGTGAAAATAATTATTTTTAAATATTTAATTTGAGCTCATCAACTCAAAATTAATGATAGAACTTAATAAAATGGTATTATTTTAAGGGTAAATTATGTACATCATCATTGAACTTTACTCTTCAACCTATTTTGGTCACTAAAGTTTCAAAACGTTCAATTTACTCACTAAAGTTTAGACATTGAACGTTTTTTTGTCACTCTTAAACCCCAAACAATCATAAATGGTAGTTGTTCAATCCCAAATTTCACCAGTCACTTCGTCTCGCCCCCCTGAGTCTAAATTCGACATTCATTTTATCGAAAAGTGCCTAGAAGATCACAAATTAGCCAACAACCTTTTAGTTTCTCTCTCCTCGATCTCCCTTGTCCACCGTCGAATAGAACCTATTTCTCAGTATGTTGCTTCTCTCGTGCCGATGAAATTTTCCACCGTTCGGATCTTGGATAAGTTCCTTCATTCGGCGATAAATGGATGTCGTCAAAAAGTTAACGGATGAGTGAAAAAAATGTTCAATGTCTAAACTTCAGTGAGTAAATTGAACATTTTGAAAGTTCATTGATCAAAATGAGTTTGAGAGTAAAGTTCGGTGATGATTTGCGTAATTTACCCTCATTTTAATAATGGACGTCGTAAGTGGAACTTGGGTAAAAGCTTTTGGGTAACTTTAATTTTAAAATTTTGGAGGTTTAAACTAAAATTTTCAAAATTTTTGAGGGTTTAACTAAAAAGTTTGATAATTTTGAAATATTTAATAAGAACTTTTATGCGAGAAAATTTAATTAAAAATATTCAAAATTTTAAATTTTAGTATAAATTTTTAAAAATCTTGAGGGACAAATTATTTTTAAAAAAAAATTTAAGGGCCAAATTATAACTTCCTAAAATTTTGGGAGGCAATGCCCCTAGTCCCTTGAAGAACCGTCCCTAGTCCCTTGAAGAACCGTCCCTAGTAAAGATACAGGTACCTTCCTCACGTAATTGTATTCTTGACCTTTAAATTTTTCATTGACAAATTCTTTTTAATAAATGTTAATGTGATTTTAAAATTTTAAAAATATATCAAAACTAAATAGAAAAAGGTAAACTAATCAAATGACCACTTAATTAGTTAGTTATAAGTTTGGTGTCGATATGACCACTATATTTTTAATTTTATCATTATGACCACTTAACTATTTAAGTAGTATCAATCAAACCACCTACCTTTAGAATCTAACATAGAAGGTGATGTGACAGTTAACAAAAAAAATTTATAATTACACATTTAGTCCCTACTAGTTACATATTCTATCAACTTAGTCTTAATAAAAATAAATTAATTATTAAATTAGGTGGTGAGACGTGTCATCACCTTATTAGAGGACTTAACTATATATGTTTAATTTTATAATTTTAATTTCTTCCTCCAATCAAGTGGTGACACGTGTCACCTGGTTGGAGAAGGAAAATAAAACCAATCAACTATTTGGCTTTGGCAAGAATAAAACCAAGGATAGCTTGGTATGAGCAGTGTGAATATACCACTGTGCTTAAGGACAATATTGTGACATGAAACACAAACTTTAATATATGTGTTAATTATTTTTAATGTGAGGAAAAAATAAAATAAATATACATATTAAGAGGACTCGAACATGACAACTTGGGATGCATAAAAACATCTAAATCACTTAAATAGATCTAATAATTAAATTAAAATTGGCACAGTTATATTTTTAAACTAAATTTAATATATTTTTTTCTTTTCACATTTATTTTTATAATTTCACATATTTAATCATTGAATTATTTTTCTATCTTATTTAATAATTTTATTTTTATTAAATTTTTAATTAAATTATTATATATGTGAAATTATAAAAAGATTCAAAAATATATTAAAAGTTACATTTAACAAATATAAATTCACGGACATAATTCAAATGAATTTATATAACTTTAAAATTTTGAATTTTCTTAATATAATTTCATATATATATATAATAGTTTAATTAAAATTTTCAATAAACAGAACCCGTGGAGTGGTCCTAGAGGTAAAGGATGATGTGTTTCTTCCAGGTGACCCATGTTCGAGCGTCATGGGTGCACGATGTGTGTGCTTATAAAGGGCTAAGAAAATTGAATAGATACTACCATCTAATCACACCAACATCTTCACAATTATTTTTATAATTTCACATATTTAATCATTGAATTATTTTTCTATCTTATTTAATAATTTTATTTTTTATTAAATTTTTTAATTAAAATATTATATGTGTGAAATTATAATAAAGATTCAAAAATATGTTAAAAGCTACATTTAACAAATACAAATTCACGAACTTAATTCAAATGAATTGATATAACTTTAAAATTTTGAATTTTCTTAATATAATTTCATACATATATAATAGTTTAATTAAATTTTTCAATAAATAGAACTCGTGGAGTGGTCCAAGTGGTAAAGGATGATGTGTTTCATCCAGGTGACCCATGTTCGAGCACCATGTGTGCACGGTGTGTGTGTTTATAAAGGGATAAGAAAATTGAACAGATACTACCATCTAATTACACCAACATCTTCAAAAAATATTGAAATTATTAATTAAGTTAAAAAAAATCAATTCAATCATTTTATATGTGAAATTATAAAAATAAATGTGAAAAAGAGAAAATATATTAAACTGGGTTTATAAATAGAAAAATCTTAAAATCATTTTTTTATTTTAAATCACGCATTAACAATAAGTTAAAACATATAAAAAAATATTTTCAATTTTAATTTAATTACTAAATTTATTTTATTGGTTTAAATGTTTTTATGCATTTCATGTGTGCCATGTTCGAGTCTCCTTAATCCATATTTATTTCATTTTTTCTGGCATTAACAACAAGTAACACATATATTAAAGTTTGTATTCTATATCACAAAATTACACTTAGCCTAGTGGTATACTCACGCCGCTCATACCAGACTTTCCTTGGTTTGATTCTCGTCCAAAGCCAAGTAGTTCCTTGGTTTTATTTTTCTTCTCTAATTAGGTGACACGTATCACAATCTGATTGGAGGAGGAAAATAAAATTACAAAAGCAAATGTATATAGATAGTCTTCCAATAAGGTGATGACACACATCACCACCTAATTGAATAATTATTTTATTTTATTAAAATAAAATTAGGACCAAATTGATAAAATGTGTAAATAGCGGGAACAAAATGTGTAATTATACAACATTTTGTTAACTGCCACATCACCCTCACCGTTAGGTTGTGGCTTAATTGATATCATTTAAATAGTTAAGTGGTCATAATTATAAAATTAAAAGTATAATAGTCATATCGACACCAATCCAATAGTAAAGTGGTCATTTGAGTGGTTTACCAATAAAAAATTGATCGTAATTATGTTTTTTCACAAAATTTGTCTAGTGATCCCTGAAAATTTGTTATGACAACTACAATAAAACATTTAAAATACGACATAAATTAAGACATAACTTGCAAATAACGTGGAAAATAATTTAAAAAATCACAGTGGCATAAAAACAACTTGAACAAGTAAAAATAATATATATATATATATATATGAAAAATACTTTGATACACAAGCTTGTGTAACCTTTCAATTTTAAAGTTTAGGGATTTATGTTTAGGTTTAGGGTCTAGGGATTTAAGTTGTATGGCGTAGAATTTAAGATTTATTATTAGAATTTAGAGTATAAGGTTAAGTTTTAGGGTGTTCGAGTTAGGAATTTAGGTTTTAGATTTTATAGTTTAAATATGAATGATTGTGTAAATTTCTTTTACACAGCTTGTGTATCAAAATATAACCATATATATAGCATAAAGTCAAAAATAGCCCCCCAACGTTTGACCTTTTGGTCACTTTAGCTCCCATTCTATTTTTTTGTGCAAACAACCACCTAATGTTTCTTTTGTTGTAAAAATATAAGATTATTTAGTATATTTCAAAGAATCTCATATCTTTCTTTTACATTACTTCTTTTGGGTTTAAATATAAAGACTTGATATAGAGCTTGTAAGAGAAAAATATGATGGTGGTTTCGTGCACTCGAGGTTTGGTCAAGAAGTCCAGTTCAATTGGAATCGACCGATTTTTTCACGTGCATGAACTAGAGGCCTGATCCATTTTTATTATTTTTATTTTATTCTTATTATTTAAAATTCATTTTGAACCATTCATTTTTTGATTAATTTTAACCATTCGTTTTAAATTAAAGTATCTTTATTCTTAACAACCCATTTTATTTTTAACTAATTTACCCTTGACTAATGACTTCAAACACCATCTCAAAGTAGAATCATCTACTTACTTTCTTCTCCCCTCTCTCATTTTAAAGTTGAGTGTTCATTAGTTCTTTGCTCTTTCTGTTGCATGCTTCGGCAGAAGTGCTTGTTGAATCCTAGAGGGTGCGCTTCACCGCGAAATATCCTTAAGGACAGTGTCTAGTGCACGCCTCAAGCAAATCTTATTTTCTATCATTTTTCATTTTTATCAAACATTTTTCCTACAATCTTAAGGATATTTTCCATTTCCTATTTTAAACCAAAAAACCTACGACCTCTTAAAAAAGATTTTCGTTGGTGTTGTTGTTGTTGTTACGTTGTCCGTGCAATACTCTAGTGCGTCCCCTTACAGTTGCGATGTTGTTTGTACATCATAATTCGAACTCAACTGCTAAAATATGTATGTATTGTTTATGAATTTTTGTGGATGCTTTTAAATAATAATTTTATTTACCTGTGCTATAATATTGAATTACTATTCTTATGCCTTATATTTATGCTTACAAAATTTTGTGAGTTGAGCTTTAAGCATGATTAGAGTTGGTTACAAGCCGAAAATAATATTTTGAAAAAAAAGGAAAAGAGAAATTATTTTATATGTGGTTGACTCCATAATTGATTGTTGGTGTAATGTGAAAGTGCATGTCTAGGATTGGTCCTATAAAAAACTTGGTATTTAAGAGTGTCTTTTACACCACCTCTCTTTCACTGGAACCTACCTGGTACATTATTCATTGACTATACCCATGATTTTTATCTTCAATTATAATGACACATTAAGCCACCATATAATTTTGTGCAGAAATTTCAATGAGAAATAATTATCCTGTTAAGCCAAATATTAATTTGGGTGAAACATATGTCGTTAATCATGTTAAGCCATATATTAATTTGGTTGAAACAAACTTTGTTAATCCTGTTAAGTCAAATTTTGATTTGGTTGAAACAGATGAAATAATGAAAAAAATGATAATCTTGTTAAGCCAAATTTTAATTTGGTTGAAGCAGATGAGATAATTTTTGTGGTGATTTCTCAAAGTTGATATTTTTACGAATACAAAAGAGTGGAAGATAGACAATGGTGCTACTAGGCACATATTTATGCCATACCCCCTTGCGAAGAAATGAAAAGAAACTGTCTATCCTAAAGAACGTTCGAAACTGCACAAGTATTTGAAGAGGCAAAGAAAATTATTCAAAGTTAAATCCAAAAAATATCTTAGCCTAAGATTCTTTCAAATGTGACAAATCGAGAATATATTTTGTGAAAAAAGGTTTTGTAACATGTTTATTCAAAGTTATTATACATGTTAATTATATTTCTTGTCTGATTAAGTTATCATGATGATCTATGTGACATGTTATGTGACATGCTAGTGTGAGAATTTATGTTATTATGGTTAATAAGATATGCCAATATTAATATAACTTGTAAAATGTGTGTGTTGGATTTTTTATGTGAAAATGATTAGAGACACCTTAAATTTATAAAAATATATATTTTCTTAAAATATTTTAAAGTGTGGGGGTGTCATGTCAAACTTATCCTTCTAGTTCGTAAGGAAAAATAATTGGCTCTAAAGTATTAGATAGCATGTTCATAGTGTTGCATATATGCTTTATGCTTTGGATAATAACATATTTGATTGAAATAAAATTGTTGAACAAACAATGGCTATAATTTTTGTCAATTTTAGTGATATGTGTTTTGAGATATACCATATTTTATTTCAGGAATAAAAGAATAAAAATATGGCTAAGATAAAGGAGATTCTTATTTTTTTTAATGACTATAATAGAAAAAAGTCATAATCTATTATCTATCTCCTCTTATGAGTTGGTGTAGTATAAAGAAAATAGATCATTAAATTGCACGTTTGTTTCCTCTAATTCATCTATGATTCAAACTGATTAAAACTTGATTGTGAACATAATGATTTAAGAAGGCTTAAACGACCTAGATCTGTAAATCTCTTTGGAAGTTTTACTTATATGTGTACTTGGCTGAAAATGATTCAAATTTCTAGAATAAGTTCTTGTTACAATGATTTTCTTTTGAGAAAAATGTGGTTATTGTTGAATGTAACTTTATTTTATAACATTTGTAAATTAGTTGTTTACTTTATACAACAAAATTTATCGGTTGAAAATAAATTCTTTTTACAATGAAATTTTAAGATTGATGATTTTATAAACATATATTGCAAAACGTTTTACTTTGAACAATATAAATTGTTTTGATATTTTTATTCCAATTACAAAAATTTCTTCATTGATATTTTTTTTTGTTCTAGTTTCAACACAAAGTTTTCATCAGCCAAATAGATGTTAAAATCATATTTTTGGTTATTTAGAAGTATATACTGAACAACCCAAAGAATGCATTAAATCAGGTCATGAAGTTAAAGTCTGTAAATTTCTCAAATCATTATGTCTTGAAACAAACTTTCAAAATTGTGGAATGAGAAATTCAATCAATTAATAAAGTGAAAAACATGAGTGATTATTTATGTGTTGATAGCATGTTTTTTATACCAAGCTGATTTACGATGTTTATGTGATTATTATATGTTGATCACATGCCTATCTTAGTAATTATTAGTGAGACTGAGAGGTATCTTGCTTCAAAATTCGATATGAAAGACATGAATGAAGCAAATGTCATATTGAGTATTTAAATAAAAAGGAAGTGTGGTAGCAAAATGCTATCACAAGAACATAATGTTGAATTTTTTAAGAAGTTTGAATATATTGATACCAAACCTGTGAATACTCATTATGATGCTAATATTCAAATGAGAAAAATATACATGTGATCATGTTGCTCAATCCAAGTATGCACAAAGTTATTAAAATTTTGATGCACTTGATGAACTTTACTAGACCTGAGATGACATGTTATTCTTCAATTGAGCTAATATACACAACTCAAATCATTATTGTTGAGTTGATGTAGCAAAGTTAATGAGATATCAAAAGGATATCATGAGTTATGATATTCTACTTAGTATATTACCCGATGTATTAAAAGGATACAATGATGATAGTTAAATAGCTTATTTATGTGAGATTAGATCTACTAGTGGTTATGTGTTCACCCTTGGGGGTAGAACAATATCTTAGAAATTAGCCAAACAAACATTTATAGAAAATTTACTATGAAGTATACATTTATTGCATTAGAGTTGCCTAATAATGAAGCTAAGTGGTAGAAAAACTTCTTTGTCTCGTAATGAAGCTAAGTGGTAGGAAAACTTCTTAGCATGTGTAATGAAGTTAAGTAGTAGATAAACTTCTTAGCCTGAACAATAAAGCTAAGTGATAGAAAATTTTCTTAGCATGTATTTGAAGTTGAGTGGTTGAAAAAACCTCTTAGCCTGTATTTTATTAGGCACAAAACTGATAGATTCAGTGCCAAAGCATTGTGATTGCCAAGTAGCAATAGAAATTGCAAAGAATAAAAACTTTCAATGGTTAAACTAGACATATTTGTCTAATGACATGAGGTAATAAAGTAGCTGCAAAAAGGTGAAGTGATATCAATTGATTATGTAAAGTTAGAAATAACTTTGGCCAAATCATTCAGCTAAACCCCTGGGAAGAAAATTAATATGTTAAACATCGAGGGGAAAGGGACTTATGCCAACATAAGAAATCAACAGTGATGGTAACCCAACCTTTGTGATTGGCGATCCCATGAAGAAGGTTCATATGGGTAATAACAAGTCATTGATTGATCTTGTAGGGAAAGCACTACATTATTTTTTTTGTCCCTTCCAATGGTGTAAATAGTGCTAAAAAACTATAAGGATGATGAGGGTGAGTAAAACTCTTAATCAAGTCCATAGCCTTTATAGGTGGTGTATTGACTTGTAGAATACACTTGATGACTTGACCTATATAAGTGTAAAGTGTGGCTGCTTCTATGAGATTTATGGCAAAGTCTCTAGAGCACTTATATAAAACCAGGCACGCGCATGGCCTATTAGCGCACAACTGCGATAAAGAGCAAGAATAGATATAATGTGATTAATGAGAATGTTAGCTTACAATAATGCGTTATTGGTTCACAGAAACGTGTTTCACCAATTACTCAGTAGGTTATGTCTCATTTTTTTAAGTTTTGGTTAACAGTCCAAAAAGACACCATAATGAATACGTTATGTCAGAATACTCAGCTAAACTTTCTTTTATCATTCTTTGAAATATGTGGGGGATTTTTGTAAAAATATAAGATTATTTAGTATATTTCAAATAATCCCACATCTTTCTTTTATATTACTTCTTTTGGGTTTAAATATAAAGACTTGGTATAGGGCTTGTAAGAGAAAAATATGATGGTGGTTTCGTGCACTCGAGGTTTGGCCAAGAAGTCCAATTCAATTGAAATCGATCGATTTTTCCATGTGCATGAACTAGAGGCCCGATCTATTTTTATTATTTTTATTTTATTCTTATTATTTAAAATTCATTTTGAACCATTCATTTTTTGATTAATTTTAAATTAAAGTATCTTTATTCTTAACCACTCATTTTATTTTTGACTGATTTACCCTTGACTAATGACTATTTTTAGATGCCCTTTTTAGTCATGCATGATACTATAAATACCATGCACATATGCCTTCAAACATCATCTCAAAGTAGAATCATATACTTACTTTCTTCTTCCCTCATTTTAAAGATGAGTGTTCATTAGTTCTTTGCTCTTTCTGTTGCCTGCCACCGTGAAATATCCTTAAGGACAGTGTCTAGTGCACGCTTTAAGCAAGTCTTATTTCCTACCTTTTTCGTTTTTATCAAACATTTTTTCTATATCTTTTTCGTGCAATTTTCACCCTCGTTGGATGGAAACTATTAATCAAATAACGGTCAATGCAGTTTGATAACGTGGCATCAATATTTTTTTAAAGGAAATATATATTTATTTTATATTAATTTTTAACCAATTAGATGATCTAATTGGCTAAAGGCAAAGGAAAGAAATAAAAGATGCTAGACTTGTAATTAGTGAGAATCAAACTTGGGCTTAGTAGGTGGAAGGCACAATGCCCAGCCACCAAGCTAACATGCTAATTTGCTGAAATCTTCCCAAATATTATATTTATCCAATTACATATCGTCTCCCCCATTGCTCGCCCCTTCATCTTCCTCATTGCTTGCCATCGTAGACGACAAAATAGTAGAAGCCAACGACGGTGCCTCTCGTCTTTGGCAGTGAATAGCGACAGCGTTGAACATTTTGGGTTCAATAGCTTGCATTACCTTTTCAAAATGCTATGTGGAATTAAAATGAGAAGCAATTTTGGGTGCTTGTTAATCTCTTTGCATCTCACTTAGATCTCATGGCTGCCATGAGAGAAATTGAAGCGAGCAACATTCATCCTAGCCCTCAATAGTTTTTGAGCTTAAACGATCTCTGCTTGTTGATTTCATAAATTTTTCCAGAGTTTAATCCATTTCTATATATGTTTTCAATTTTTTTTGTCTTGGGTTCCTGTTAATCTCCTTGCATCACACTTGGATCTCGTTATTTTAATTTTTTTAAACAAAAAATGGTTGCAGATTTATTGTAGGCAGCAATGAAAAGAAGTAAAGGAAAATGGGTTTAACTTGTTATAATTTAAAATTAAAAAATCACATAAAACGCTTTTAACTCATTATAGATTAATTGAGTGATTTAGCCTGGTGGTTTAGGGGGGAGATTTCTTTCCTAGCACTTTGGGTTCAAGTACCCACGGTACCATTATTTTGGTTTGCCAAAATTCAAAAAAACAAGGAGCTGCCACGTGTCATCTTTCTAGTGGGTGTCATTTATTTAATAATAAATTAAAAATAAATATTTTTTTTAGGTGTCACCAATGCCATGTCATCCCCATGACACGTCAGCATGTCATGTCAGCCTCAGATGGTCAACGTCTTTAACTAACGGTTTCCATCCAACGATGGTGAAAATTGAACAAAAGAAAACGTTAGGTATTTGTTTGCACAAAAAATATGAGCTAAATTAACCAAAAGGTCAAACGTTATATTTATATATAAAACCTGAAATATTAACTTGTAATTTTTTATATTAATGTTTGGAACTCACAAAGACGACCCAGACAAAACATGAATATTCTATTATCAAGGGGTTTGAGGGGGTAAATATATTAATGACTTAATTAACTACAAAATAAGTTGAAGGACTTGTTTAAACTTGGTATAGTAGCTTGAGGGCTTTTTGGTGTATCAACCAATAATAAAGTACGAATGAATATTCTATTATTAAGAGTTTGATGGATATTAGTAATTTAATAATTTGAAAATGCAACAATATTAAATATTTGGTAAAAAAATTGTTATTATTGTGATTTATACGAGTCGATGAGATTAATTCTTATTTGAATCATTGAAAGGAATAGCTAAATAACATTATGTGATTCACATAAAAAGGAAAGAATAGTATCCAATGGATGGGTTTTATATGGTATATTTTGGTGGGTTAAAATTGAATTTAATCCATCAAATTGAATTCATTTAGTTAAACAATCAATCACTAAAGTTGTTCGGTCAGAAAACGGTTAAGAATTTTTTAAAGTTCGGATATCAATTAATTCAATTTAAAATTAGTTAATTAATTGAACTAATCAATTAAATATCACATATATTTTTTTATCTAGGCCCATTAAAATTTTAAAACTCAACTAATTTCTAACCTAAATCAAAAAAATAATCAAAGTTAACTAACAAAATTATAAAAAAAACAAAGTAAAAGAACAAAAAATACCTAATTAAATTTTTACATTTACTTATAATAAATTTTAGTTAATTCGAAAATCGACAGACTTAGCAAAATTTATTCGGTTCAGTTACTGATTTTTGAAAAAAAATCAGTTTAATTAACTAAAGATTAACAAAATTAATTAATTTATTTTTGAGTTATTCAATTTTGTTACTAACCAAATAATCGTTTAAACACCTCTAATCACCCACTCATGCGATAGTAAACCCATAAACTAGGGGCTTCAGCAAAATCTAATACTATGCTACTATTTCTTTAACATATATCACAGTTATTACTTTTGTTAATTATATTTATCAAAGATCAATCTTTCACACTTAATATATCTACCTAAAATGGCCCGGTGGCCTTTCTCTGCTCTTCTCTTTTTTTCCCTGTTTCTTTCGCTTCTGTTTCTTTGTGGTTTGTTTTTTCTTTGTGCCTCTGTTTATGTGTGTCGTGTTTGTTGCTCCGGCCGGTCTGTGGCCGTGGGTTCTCCTTTGAATGTGTTTCTCTTGTTTTAATGTCAGTGTCCTATTTGTTCAAGTATATATATACCTAAAAACTTACCACTTTTAGGTCATTCGATAGATAAAACTTAACATTTCAAATAGTTATTAGAAATGTTAGTTTCATCTACTTAAATGGTTAGAGTTTCTTTAACTAATAGGTTGTCTACTGTTTTTGTTAACAAGTTTGTGAAAGATCAAATCTCTCAAACTTCCTTAATGTTTTTAGTATATACAAGAAAATACAATAGACCGACATAAATAAGCTGTTAGGAATTTGGTATGCGGCAAAATAACCAAAGCGATAACAACATAGACTAATACATGCACATGAGACAAGATTTAATGGGGTTCAGCATAGCCTACCTCCACAGCCGAGATATATAAACTTAGAGAACACGAAAAATACAAATACATAATAACTCATGTAATCCCAAAACCCAGTGAACAAATCTCATAACCCGGTGGACCAAAACACTCTTCTCAACATCCCTACAATACGCATCTCTACAACACAGGCACAGTCGTTGTAGAGAACCTAAAAGTGGTTACATCTCTCTAGAGAATAATTCTCTCTAACTCTTATTCTCTTGTTCTCTCATAATTCAAAAGGTTAAACCTAATCTTTATTTATAGACCCAAATACCTGGTCACTAAGAAACCCAATTCAATAAGATCTCCAACCTAAAATAGATATTTACTCATTAAAGTAAATCCTAATTAACAAGTAATCTTTAACCACTCGAATTACAATAAAACTAAACTTAATTACCAATTATAATTTGAGTCAAAATATAACAAATCTCCTCCTTGACACAAATTCTATTCGAGCATTGGTCTTCAAGTCTTCAACAGCTTCAATTTTTAAGTAAGCCAAATATTCGTTGAAGCTCCGTCGCCAAGTCTTCAAAAACTCCAATTCTTACTTAGTATCCGTTGAAGCACCGTTGAATTGATTGAGAATTACTCCCTCTACAACCGAAAGCTTGTTGCAGCAATAATCTTCTTGCATGTCTCCTACATCGCTCCACAAAATTCGTAGCAAAAATTCCTCCACAATCGCGCAGCTCGAACCATATCTTTGATACCATTTGTTATACTATCAAGACGATAATGACGAGACAAGTAAATAAATGCAAAGCCAGAAAAGAAAAATAACACCATGAATTTACGTAAAAAAACCCAAAAGGGAAAAACCACAGGCAGGGGATGAGAACTTTCACTATGATGGAGAAAGAGATTACAACTGATTTATGATGTTCTGTCTAAACCCTTAATCCATAGTATCTATATATAAGGATAGGTTTCTTGTTTACAAATGAAACTTGTATAAAAACAAATTCTACTCAAATTGAGTTTCCTACCTTTAATCAATGTAAAGTAAATAAGATCTACTAAAAGTAGGATTCTAACTTTAAACCAAATCCTAAAAAATTGGATCACAACTCTAACAAATCTCCACCTTGAGAAAATTCTTATCGAACATTATCTCCACCTCTTCCACGAAACCCCTTCAAGGGGTAGTCTTCAGCAATCATCGATCGAATCCCAGCCTTGCCCAAGCTTGGATGTACAAGGTAATTTAGCTTCACATCAATAAGATCAATATTAATGCCAACTTTGCTCACAATTATATCACCACGAGCAATAACACGACCCCGATCATCAATGGCAATATTATCTTTCTCATTATTTATCTTTGAAGCAAATTGAACTCTCTTAAGCTTCTCAAATTCGTTATACCCATAAAATTCAACTTTATTCTTCTTTTTAAATTTGTTATGCCCATGAAATCAAACTCTTTTCTCCCTACCAAAATCATTATGCCCACGGTTGTCATGTTCAACACAAAATCATCTTTTACTTGATTCAGTCAAGACATATTCACTAGTAACATCGTCGTTTGACACGCATGAGGAAACAATAGAAGCATCACCTAAAATAGTTGAACCATACAGAACATAAAAATTGGCTGCTCTTTTATACCCTTTCATCACAACGAGAGAGCCCTTGCAAAATTTTATAGCTCCACCTTCATTGGAGCATTTGTACCCTTCTGAATCCAGAGTACCTAACAAAATCAGATTTCTTCTCAAATCTGGAACATGCCTTATATTACCAAGTGTTCGAACAATCCCATCGAACATCTTAATCTTGATTGTGCCAATAACTGCAACTTTACAAGAGACATTATTACCCAACAAAGCAACACCTGTAGGCACATGTTTATACGTCGCAAACCAATCTCGATTTGGATTTATATAAAAACTACTACCAGAGTCAAGAATCCACTCATCACTCGTTATAGAGTCTTCGTTGGAATAAACTAAAAGTTCACCATCATTATACTCCTCTACAATATTAGCTTCATCTTCACTAGAATTCTGATTCTCAGATTTCTTCTTTTTCTTATTCTATAATCTGTAACATTTAGATTTAATATGACCTTTCTTTTTGTAGAAATAACATGTTTTACCTCGATTTGATGACTTGGATCTACCCCTATTTTGACCGCCATAATTACGATTGCCTTTTCTTCCACGATCTAAACTAGTCGATCCATGTACCATGAGATCCTCTGCTTGGAACTCAGAGCCGATAAGATGTTGCATCTTGTCATGCGAATTCAATTATCATATATCTCTTCAAGAGTAAGGGTATCACGACCGTGTAGGAGAGTGCTTCTAACAGACGAATATGAAGCGGGCAATGAGCAAAGTAAAATCAAACATAAGTCTTCCTCATTGTACTTTACCTCCATCGTTTCCAAATCTGAGACGATCTCCTTGAAATCGGTTAGGTGGTCGTCAAGACACGAACCTTCTCCTAACTTGTGGGAGTATAGGTGTTGCTTCAGGAGCAACTTGCTGGTCAAAGTTTTCTTCATGCAAATTTGTTCCAAGTTTGCTCATAAGTCGACAACTATCTTCTCTTTGTGAACATCCTGCAAAATACTGTTTGATAAGTACAAACGAATATGGGAAGCAATTTTACTATCCTTGCGGCGCTACTCTGTATCCGAACATTCTTTCGGCATATCATCAAACTCATCTAATTCATCATTTAAATCTATCTGAACAAGAACATCTTGAACCTTAACATGCCATAGCGAAAACCTAACGTTGCAATCCAGTACCGGAATTTCATACTTCATCGTTATCATTATCCTGAGTAACCTGAAAAGCTCTGATACAATTTGTTTGAAATTTGGTATGGGACAAAATAACCAAAGTGATAACAACATAGACCAAGCCATCCGCATGAGATAATATTTAACGTGGTTAAACATAGCCTACCTCCACTGTAATACCCCAAATCTAGCCTAGAAGCAATTCTACTTGGAACCACTAAAAAATTTCAATTGATCTATCATCTATTAGATTAAGTATGAATTTTAGGATCAAATTGATAATATGGAAACATGAGTAGTCTGTTAATAAAAAGGATTAAAAAGAAAGCCTTGTGATAATACAAGATTGCATGCTAGAAGAAATTTAATAGGACTTTCACACTTGTCAACTTTTGATCAAGGCAAGTGTTAATGGGGGAGGATGCTTTCGGCATGTGGCTTTGGGGGACAGGAAAATAAGCTTTCAATTTCCTTCCCTTTTCCCTTCCTCAATGACCGAACCTCCATGGAAGGGTAGAGAGGGAAAGATGAGAATTGGACAGCTTGGGAAGATTACCTACGTTTGCATCAATTGGAATGAAGATAAAGAGAAATTTAGCTATACAAGAAAACACTTGGTTTTTCTCTTTGGATTAGTGGCCAAATGTTTGATTGATAAGAACTATATGCCTATAGTTGAAAGTGTTCTTTGATAACTATGGAATGGTAGTTTGGGTAGAGCATTCAGCTATGTATGTAAGCTAATTTGGACTATTGTTTGCTTACGTTTTAAAGTGGGACTGAATGGTGATACTAGAATATGTGTAATTCTGTTTTTGATTCATATTGTAGAATTGGAGGCATTTCTTGGTTTAATATAGGTAGGTATACATAGGGATCTTGGCTATGTTTTGTGAAATTTGAAACCTGCTTGTAATATTAAGTTGTTGACATTTCAAAGTATGGACTAGATTGACTCGACAATTAGATTAAGAATCTTGATAATTTAAGATGTAAACAAGTGTATAAGAATTGAAGTACTTCATTGTTTACTAGTGATTATGAAATCATGAGTTTAGGGTTAAGGTCTTTCGAATAATTCATTGCTTAAAATATGCCGGAATTTATAAATTAGGGTCATGACACATTGTATAGATTGAAAATTTGAACAATTTAATATCTCAAATGAATGCCCTGCTTGGACAGTCTCAAATATTAATTGGAAGGTAATAAATGTGGTAACTAATTTGAGTCTAGAATTATAAGGGTTTCCAATCGATAAATCCATAGATTTTGGGGTCTAGTATGAATAAACAATAAAGCATTGGGTTGTCTAAGTGAAATACTGAAATCTGGAATCTGTTTTATGAAACATAGAAACTGTTCTAGTAACCTTAAATGCAATTTTACCAATCTGAAATGAAAGGAGAACTCAATAAAGTTTAGGGTCTGTTTTTGACACTAAATGAACTGTTTGTTTTAGTAAAATAGAGGGCTACTTGTAAGCTTAATAAATTGATTGTGTTATAGCTCAAAACAAAACCCTTTGAGTATGTATACGAGCTGTTAATTGGGAATTTGGTTGTTTTGGTATCAATGAGAACATAAATGGATTGGGTAGTTGTGAGAACATTAGGAACTGAACTGATTGGTACATACCTAGATGTATATATATGAAAAGTAAAATGTTAGTATGAACATTATGATAAATGAAAATGTTTTGCCTTGAATTGAACTTATGTGGTTTTGTTGGCTATGATAAAAAGTGTATACACACTAATGAAATTGTTTTGCACTAATTTATATAAAGTAATGAACTGTCTTGTGATTTTTTGTGTATAATGTGATTAGGGGGCTGTTTAAGAGAAAATAAGCATGTGTGTAGTAGTAAGGATTGTCTTACATCCATGTTATATAGAGTGGTTCCGCTTGTGGACTGTTTAAGTACTTGGAAATAGGGGCCTTCTTGTAAAATATTTTAAAGACTGAGTTAAACAAGGATAGATGGTTTGGCGCAGTTTTATTGGTAACATTCTAGTGCAGTTTGTTTGTTGTAAACAAGACAGTTTGGTGTTATTGAATATATGCAGTATATAGAGCTAAAACTGTGCAGAATTAAATGTAGTAAATTGCAGTCTAGATTAAGTTTAGACTAGATAAAACTGTGCAGAAATTTAATGTGCAGAATGTGCAGTTTTTCTTAGTAAATCAGTGCAGTTTGTGTGTACTTAAACAGTGCAGAAATGTGATTAAAACAGTGCAGTTTCGTGTCTATTATCAGTTCAGTTTCGTGTTTATTATCAGTGCAGTTTCGTAATTAAAATATTGCAGCTTCGAATTAAAGAAACTGTGCAGTTTTATGTTTGGTACTAATGCAGTTTTGAAAATCTAAAATGGGACAGTTTGTGGTTAAAAAGAAACAGAAAATTGAATAAGAATAAAAAACAGATACTGATTTGTTGATTTAAGGGAATGTATAGTTATAATAGAGATCAGTGGACTGCTTTGATTGTGTTTCAATTATATATAAATATGGAGATGTCTTAGTATAAACATGGTTATGTGTGGACTGTTTTGTACATATAATTGAGTATCTATGAAATTGAAATTGTTTTGTATAATTAAGAGCTATAACGGTCTGTTGGTTGAAGAATTGATTAGATTTTAATGATTTATCTTTGTCTTGATGTGCATTGTGATCATGGAAATGCTATGAAATGGACTGATGGAAAAGAATAGAATAGTGGATCGGGTATTCCATAATGATGGAATATAAGGTGAGTGCAGTTAATTGTGTCTCGGGTGACTCGGTATCACTCTGATGTCTTATTTTATTTGATCAATGAGTTAATTGGTTTTGATGGATTATATTGTTCATACATAATGCATAAAAGCTCAAATAGAGCAAAAGTTTGGGAAGGATTTACATTCATAGCATGTCATTATTGGCCACATGTTTGATTGTGCATCTTGTAAGCGTTTGAACTATGTTATGAATGTTTATAATCAAACTATTGAGCATTGAGTTGGAAGCTAACTATGGACTGACTTTGAATATAATTTAAAGTACAAGAATCACTGTTATTGCAATGAATAAATCAATAAACATACATTGTTAAAAGAACTAGTAAAGAATCGAAAAGGATAAATATTCCTTAATGACAATTGAGTAAATGTCAAGTACAATTACTTGTGAAATAAGACACATCCCCAAACTCAATTATAAAATATGTAAGTTGCCTACGATGGAAGTCCTTGGATTCATTAATACGATACATGGTATTATTGGGACTATGGTCCATGGGTTACGGCTCGGAGACGCCCCATTATATGTTATATGTTTATTGGCTGCAGTAGGAGATAACGGGGGAGTTGTACGGAGATTGACGACAGTTTGGTTGGATAGTAAAAAGATAGGATTGATATGTTTTTGATATTAGCCATTGCTTTGTGCTTGAGCTAATTATTGCTTGGACCTATATGGTCAAAAATGGACCAATGTAAATCGTATCCAATTGGAATCCAAGGCAAATTGTTAAAAGACATGAAATGTTAATCAATAAAGTAAACATAAGCTATGAATAAAACATGGATTGTGGAAGCTCTTAGTGAGCATATTGTTTATGAAAGTTCTTGGAAAACATAAGGTATTATGAAGCTCTTTGTGAGCAATTGAGATGAATGACTCTTCATGAGCACATGATAAAAGTTATACATGAGATGGATAAATGACAAATTGTGAAAGGCAACAAAAATTCTATTGAATAATTTACACATGATTGATTAGTTAATAAGGAAGCTAATAATTATCGAGTGTTTGACAAGTCTCAGAGAGACTTAAACATGATAATTTGATCTTCATTAAGATCAAATTAAATTGTAAAGAACTGAAGGAGCTTTCGAATGCTCAAAAGACTGTCAAAGCTAATTTAAGACCCCATTGACATATGTTAACTTATAAATTGTAGTTTGGGCTTGTGTTTCTCTAAAATTATATATTATATACTTTGTTAATGATTGGTTGTTGCTGCCTCACTTAGGCTATATAAGCCTAATGCATTCATCATCATGCATTGCAGGTTGTTTAAGAATCGTAAAAGTCGATCTGGGTCAAAGGTTTCAAGTTGATAATCGGGATTCAAGTAGAGTCTGAATCTTTTAATTACTCCTAGGATAGTGGCATTAAAAATAGAAATATAATTTCCTTCTTAGGTTGGTTTGTAAAGCCTAATGTTGTTCATAAATTGTAAGATTGGATTATATGTATTTAATGTTTTTTCTTGGGGTGGTATGATTGATGGTAATGTTATGTGTCTTCATGGATGTCTTCATGAAGTTAGTTCATGAAGCTAGAGTGTTAACCACATGATTTCGACAACTAGATGATATGCTTAAGAATCTAGTTTGGATTCAATATAGGAATAATAATATTACTAGTTAAGGATGGAAATTTTGTTAGCATTCGCAGTCAATGCATTTATATATATATATATTAATCATATTATTGTTAATCTTGTTTAGAGTATAATATGAATGTTTAAGAAGATGTAGTATGTTTGACCGTTACCATCATAATTTGATATGAGAATAACTGATTAGCCAACTTTTGATACGTGATATGTGACTTAGTTAATAATCAAAATGTTAACAATTGGAATTTAATGAGTAGACTAGATAAATTGCAAGAAATCATTGGATTGTATTAAGGTGGATATACTGTTTTTAGCTTGAAACTTCTGGTGATTGTTCGAATAGCATTTGGAACCTTATGGAAGCTCAAATTTCCCTAATTAAATTGAGTGCTTTATGAGACATTGACAAGCATAAAATTGTTAAAATGTCTAAAGATGATTGCTGGGTAATCAAACGGTGTTTTAATGATTAATTTTAATGAGACTTCTAAGAAGTTCAAATAATCTCCCACCAATAAACTAGCCTTGTTTGTATGTTGGCATAATAATGACTTGTAAAATATGATAATCATAAAAGTGACTGTTATTACGAAAATAGAAATTGGATTAATGGAATAATTATAGATCAAGTGTCAATGCACTATGTATGTTAAAATGGTTATGCCTCGGAGAAAATTTAGGTTAGGGATCGATCCCCTAATAACAGTGGTGTACTATCTCGGTCTTCAAGGTTTCATGGTTATGAACTATAACAAACTATATAGTGAAAGATTATAAGATGTTTATCGTATGTTTGTGAATGAATGAGTATTGACTATTATGATAAGTGAGATCTAAATTGTTGTTTCATTGTCAAGGAAAAAGTTTTATTTTATTGCCTTTTTTTTATCAAGGGTTAACTTGCCAGTCAAGTTAGTCATAAATGTTGGTTTTTCTTTGCAGTAACATCTTTAATTTTGGTTTTTCTTCTAAGCCGGGTTGAGACTGTTACATCCACGGACGAGAGAAACGAACAATCTACTATAAGCGTAGAGAACACGAAGAGTACAAATACATGATAACCTATGTAATCCCAAAACTCGGTGAACAAACCCCATGACCTGCTGGTACCAAAACACTCTTTCTAATATCCCTACAAAACTCTTATCTACAACATAGGCACAATAGTTGTAGAGAACCTAAAAGTGGTTACATTTCTCTAGAGAATAATTCTCTCTAACTCTCATTCTTTTATTATCTCATAATTCAAAATGTTAAACCTAATCTATATTATAGACCCAAATATTTGGTTAGCAAAAAATTTAATTCAATAAGATCTCCTACCTAAAATATATATTTAGTCATTAAAGTAAATCTTGAGTAACCTGAAAAGCTTTGATATCATTTGTTAGGAATTTAATATGTGACAAAATAACCAAAGCGATAACAACATAGACCAAGACATGCGCATGAGACACTATTTAACGTGGTTCAACATAGCCTACCTCCACGGACGAGAAAAACGAACAATCCACTATAAACGTAGAGAACACGAAGAGTACAAATACATGATAACACATGTAATCCCAAAACCTGATGAACAAATCTCATGACCTGCTGGAACCAAAACACTCTTCCCAACATCCCTAAAAAATTCATCTCTACAACGTAGGTGTAATAGTTGTAGAGAACCTAAAAGTGGTTACATCTCTCTAGCTCTCATTCTCTTGTTCTCTCATAATTCAAAAAGTTAAACCTAATCTATATTTATAGACCCAAATATTTGGCCACCAAGAAACTTAATTCAATAAGATCTCATACCTAAAATATATATTTACTCATTAAAGTAAATCCTAATTACCAAGTAATCTTCGACCACTAGAATTGCAATAAAATTCAACTTAATTACCAATTATAATTTGAGTCTATATATAACATAAACAAACATCTATAAACGAAAACAGGTGCAAGAGCACAAGAATTTGATGGATGAATTAAAAGAGAAAAAATACAGGTGGTACATGTTGGTTCTGTAACAGACAAATGGATTCCCAATCTACTTACTAATCTTCTTTGAACTGTTTAGTTGGCCGAGCTTCGAACCCCCCTTCTGCTCTCTTCTCAAGTGAATACGGCATATACGTCCCCATAATTCTATCCCACATACAAAGAATGGTTGTGAGAAGTTGTATATGCTACCGTATAGCTGATGGTGGACATCATGATATGCAGAATTGTTTCTAAAGAATATATGGAGGGGGTTTCCGGGAAGCATTAGCCCACAGTGGTCGTCCACTGTTTTGATGGAGACAAAAGAGAAGAAAAAGATGGAGGTCCGAGGAAACATGCCGGATAGCATAAATGATAAGGCCCCACCTATTGTGTCAAGGAGAAGCCCCTCTAATGGATGGTTGTACAATAAGACGGTGATGCCGAGAGTGCAGGTGCCGATATAGGAACTTGTTCTCATGGAAGTATTTATGCAAAAAGTATTGGCATGTATCCATTACCAGCATTGCTGTAACAAATTGTTTATCTAGAATGATAAAGGAAGATGGTTGCTGAGGTGAAGCCCCGACATGACCTCCTGTGACCTGCACAAAACAATGTCTGATAAATATGTACAATATGGATATAATTTCACAAATGAAATTTTCTTATATGGCTCATTATGCATGCTAGCAAAACATATGGGATTTTCCAGTTTCAATTAACAACAAATCATAAGTGGAGTGAAGATAAAAAAAAAAAGAAAATGAAGACTGATAACGACTCAGCTACATATGAAGTTATAACAGTTCCGAAACAGAGGAAACAGGGAACAGCACCTAGCTTACAAGTGTTTCATCAGGTGACAAAATAATGAAGAAACCTGTGAAATCGGTCCTAAAATAAAGGAAATTCGATGTGGACGGTTGTGCTAACTGATAAAAGTAGATTACTTCCATTAAATTAAAGATCCCAATTCAAAAAACACAATCCATAACAAGCATATTTCCATATTTACTCTGCTTAGCTCCTGTCTAATAAAGCATAAATTCAAAAGACGGATTATTCAGGGTATATGGAGAAAAGCATTTAAAATTACAGCACGATAACAGCTGAAATCAAATAATTACAAAGACAATTCACAGCTATGTCACGAGAATAGTATCCGACACAGGTACACATTCTTCCAAGTTCTTTCATATATTTGGAGAATAGTACCCACATACGTATGCTCAAATATGTGTTGGACACGAGTGCTTTAGGGGAAAATCGCGTGTTAAAGCAACATAGATTCAATGTAACAAGGCTACTATTTAATCTATGAGTCGGATCAATTATCGATAGGTACATGAACTAATACCCCGTGACAAACCTCGTACGCTCTATAACCAAGTGTGTCTTTAAAATATATAATCTTTCATGGGTCAAAAGAAATCAAATCGAGACTCATGGCTGATTAGGGATAAGGACATATATAGGATCTAAAGATCCTATTATGATCAAAGCAAGACTCAAAATCTTAAATTGCCCGGAGTAGGACCCTTACAGTGAACTCGTTGCACCACCACGAAGAGTTCCAGAATTATATTCTTTTTTATTAAACTCGCCGTAAAACTCTGGCGAGTTCCATTTTTTTAAAATTATAATCATTTTTAAATCTTAATCAGAGGATTAACCTAATTCTAAACCGAACTCGTCGTAAAGGTAGGGTGAGTTTCGACTGGGTTAACGGCCGTCCAACGTCTCACCATAGTGTTGTAACTTAAAAAAATGATCGTTGGGCAACGGGTAGGGTTTTATGTTGTGTAGTATAAATAGGAAGTTTCGTCTAGAGTGTTAAGCACCTAAATATTCTTCAACATCTTTAGTTTGAGCAAAGCAAGTGATATTGTTGTTAAGCCGTGTGAATTTCTTAGAGCCCCATAATCAAGCACGCAAAATTTTTTGAAAGATTCAAGGTAACGGTTTTTTTATTGTGGTGTTTCTGATTTTTTTTATAAAAATATTTGTTATTCAATTATGTTGTTACTATTTAACATTTTTTACTGGAGAATTATTAGAACAAAAATAACGTTGTTAGGACCAGAATGAGAGCACATCACGAACAACAGGCCTTATTGGTAATAATTGATTAATTATTTTTTAAATTTTAATCTATCGCGTCTAAAAGGTATATTAGTAATTTAATTTAAATCTTGTGTTTGTAGAGGGAGGAGAATAAATTTCGGCCCCGGTTGCTATGGAACAAGGTACCATATACAGAAATTTATAGATTTCTAGAGACAGCCATATTTAATTATGCGACGAAGATTCGTGATTTTGACATCGTTCCACAGGTGATTAATGCGTTGGTGGAGTGTTGGAGACTGAAGACGCACACCTTCCACATGCTGTGCGGGGAGTTCACAATCACCCTTCAAGATGTTGCTATGCATCTCGGCTTCCCAATTTCGAGATTTCTAGTCATTGCGTGCAACAACTATATTCAAGAATCTCTTTGTGTGCAACATTTGGGGAAGACACCAGCGGGGCGGGAAATAGTTGGCAAACAGGTAAGGATGACGTGGCTCAAGAATAAGTTTCAAGTGAATCGAAATTCCACAATGGCAGAAGTTCCAAATGTTGCTCAGGCGTATATATTGCGCCTTCTCAGTGGGATGCTAATGCTAGACAAATTGACTTCTCACATACACACGTTGTACCTCCCGTTCTTGAATACTACGCACGAAGCAAGAAGATTCAGTTGGGGATCTACAATATTAGCTTTCCTCTACCGAGAGTTATACAAGGCAGCGATTCTCTTACCCGAAATATTTGAGCGAAATGAGTGAACCAATGTGAGGAGCTAAGTCTTGTATTCTTTGAAATTGGTAGACGATTGAAACGCCTTGGTCGATTTACACTTAATTGATTATGCCATGATTGATTGATCTTGAATTTCAATATTTACTTGATTTAGTTTACTTTAGAAATCTTGGAAATTCTATGGAATTGGAGTTAGCAACTTAAGGTTCTTAGCATGATAATTGAGAAATGCTTGAGGACAAGTATTGAATAAGTGAGGGGGAGTTTGATTAGTGCTTAAATTATGCATTATTCTATCTCTAACTACTCCTTGATTGATTGTTTTAAGTTGCTAATGTGGGCATTTTTGTTCATTTTCCATGCAGGACAGTAGATTCCAAGGATGTTGCTTAAACTGCTGAAATTGTGCAATATTTGATTTTTCTGGATTCATGGCTGGATTAGTGGGCATGAAAGTCTGACTGGACGCCACGTCAGCAGCAACGATAGCTTATCAGCTGCATATCAGATAACTTATCAACCGAATTTTAAATTCAAACTTTGGAATTATCTTTGTAATTAATTTAAAAAATTTGGGATTTATCTTTTATCTATTTATGGTTATTTTTAAGGTTTTAGGCTGCTATAAATACCTCATTTGGGGGCAAACTCAAAAATATCTCATATTCTCATTCTTAGCTTTGTTTTTACTTTAAAGGTTTTATAAAATTATTTCTTTTCTTTAGTTCTTGCTTTAAGCTTTTTATTTATTTTTCTTTTATAATGCTAAGTATGATTAAACTCAAAAATATCTCATATTCTCATTCTTAGCTTTGTTTTTACTTTTAAGGTTTTATAAAATTCTTTCTTTTCTTTAGTTCTTGCTTTAAATTTTTATTTGTTTTTCTTTTATAATGCTAAGTATGATTTTTACCATAATCATACTTAGCTAAATTCTCCATAGCCAAGGGCTAAAGCAATGGCTCAATTCCAACGCGAGGATTGAAAAGCACTTAAACAATTTCAGGTATCTCTCTTAGTTTTCTAAACTTAATTTCAAAATCAAAATGATTTCAAAACCAAAGATTGACGTTGGTCAGGATGTTGTTTTGGTTAAATGTGTGGGAGGAAGGATCGGCTATTGAAGCACATTTGACTTCCTGGGAACACACTTAGCAAAATTGTTTGCTAAGAGGAAACTGAGATCGGAATCAGTTATTATTAAAACGACATAGTCCGAGTTGGATTTACTTAAACATTTTTGATCTACAACATTGTTGTTGATTAGATCAATTTCTAAAATCGATATCAAAGATGGCACTTGGGTATTCGGTATACAAGGCACAGTCACAAGGATTGGTCCTTGAAGACGAGTAACCGACGTGAACCCTGAAGTGAAAAATCCCTTTTCCAATGATCTGAGGAAACTGAGTCAAAGCAAAAGTCTGAGGTTAATCTTTACCATATTTAATCCACTTCCTAAATTTTGTCTACAATCTCTTATTATTTTTACTTAATTCACAAATCCCCACCATACTTAAATATTATTCAGCTCTCTTCTTAGCTCACCGATTGAACAAACATAAATCAGGAAGTTCTCTTAGTCCCTGTAGGATCGACCCTTACTTCTCTTTTACTACGTTTGAATTCCTTTATTTATTATTTGAGAAGAAGGAATTATTTTGACGCGAAAACGACGCGTGTCAAGGTGGAAAAGAATTTAGTCCCTAGAAAGACAGTCATCAAAGGTGTTCTCCTTCAGCAAACCATTCAGGCTGTTGTGTTCTTCATTACGCTTAAGGTACAAGTTACATGATCTCAAGTTAAGACGTTGAATTATACACAATTTATATGTCAATAATTAACTTTCTTGCAGATGACTGGGGCAGATTCTGGAGGGCGACCATCTTCCATTACTGAAATAGCTATACAATTTATCATAGCTATGCTGGTTTTGGACACTAATCAGTATTTCAGTCACAGATACATGCACCACAACAAATTCCTATATCGACACTTCCATTCCCATCACCACCGGCTTGTCGTCCCCTATTCATTTGGAGCTCTCTACAGTCATCAACTGGACGGCCTTCTCTTCGACACCGTTGGTGCAACCTTGGCTATTTTGCTGTCTGGCATGTCTCCCAGAACTTCCATTTATTTCTCATGCTTCACCAACATCAAAACAATAGATGATCATTGTGGGATGTTGATGCCTGGAAACCCCTTTCATATATTCTTCTGGAACAATACTGCGTTTCATGATACTCATCATCAGCTCCATGGTTCCAAATACAACTTCTCACAGCCATTCTTCGTTATGTGGGATAAAATTATGGGAACTTACATGCCTTATTCACTTGAGAAAAGAGCATAAGGGGGATTCGAAGCCCGACTTGTAAGAGAGATCAACAAGGATGATTGATTAGTAAAAGTTTTATCCAAAATAATTCATTTTCCCATACAGGGCCCTTGTATCCACTGTTTTGTGGCTTTTATCATTAATAAAGTAATTGCTTTGCAAAAAAAAAAAATGTTTAATCCTAAATGAGAAGAATGTTGTTCGAGTGGATGTGAGTTGTAAAAAAGTTTCATATAGAATAAGGGACTGTTAGGCCTCATGTCACACCCTAAATTAGAGTTTTCTGGTAAATTTGGATTAAATTGTGAAGCTTCAAAAGTTTTGGGATTAGAGTGAAATGTTTGGAAGTTTCTGTGCCATTTTTAAATCCTGAAGAAATTGGACACTAAATCCTTAATTATATATTTTTAAAATAAATTGATAAAACCTTCCTCTTCTTCGCTTAAAGATTCAACTTCCCCAAATTCAAAAAAAAAAAAAAAAAAAAAAGAAGAAAATTTTGCAGCACTGCCCTTTCTCTTCATTTCCAACTTTCGTTCACTTCTGACCACAATCATGGCTCTTTGATTTCCCACACTAACACACATTTGTCGCTGTCTATGGCGTTTCATTCGACTCGACCGAGTGCCACTTACCCTTGCTCGAACGGGTTGCCTGAGATGTACCAATTAGTGCACTTGGAAGTTACGGTTCTCGGTGAATCCTTGTTGTCGTTTAAATACCATTATTGTCTTCTGTCATTGTTCACTCTGGTTTTATCCATGTAGGGCCTCTTCATTTTAGCCTGTGCCTCATCCTAAAACTAATTTAACCAGTGAAATGTTAAAGTAAAGCATTTTAGGGTGCGGTTAAAATGTAGTTCTATACAAATTTTTATAGTTTTGGTAATAATTTATGTAGAGCTAGGTGATGATTTAAGTAGAATCAGAATTTTTACTGAGTAAGAATTTGTGTAACTGCATAAGTAAGAATTTGTGTAAATCATAAGAATTGATGTAATTACATAAATTCTTACCAACTGAATAATAATTTATGTAAGACCGCTTAATTTTAGCCACACCCCAAGAATGCCTCACCGTAGAACTACCTAGTCGACCATCACCCTTGAAATCAACACCTCATGGTGCAACCACATTCTCGGATGCCATGGCTATTTCTGGTTTGTCTTCTAACTCAACCTTGAACAGTAGCAACCCCCAACGGGTTGCCGCCCTCTGACCACAACAACCCACCTCGGGGCACCTTTTGAAACTGAGACCCACATTTGTGAACCAAAGGCCATTATGTTTGAAGTGGAATCATGTGGGTGTCCCCACGTTTATCAGGCCCATTCGGAATTTTAGTTGTTATAGAGTGAATTAAAAAAATTGAGCCTCTATCTAATTTAAATTACGTTGTGGTCGTATTTTCAGTCACGTTGTGTTTATCGCGATTGTGGACATAACTGTTGTTATTGCGGTCACTGTGAGTATAGTGGTTGTAAATTTTTTAATAACATATGTTATTGTGGACATGGTGGTCGTGGATATCGAGGTTTCGGACGATGTCGCTACCGCTATATAACGGTTGTTGTTACAGTTGCGAATCATTATTTAAATCCCTATTCCTGCTAACAAATATCGAAAAATTAAAAGAGTATACTCATAATAATAAATATTGAAAAATAAAATGGGACTCTAAAAACAAGTGTTGAAAAAATTAGACCCTTTATAACAAGTTTTGGAAAAGAAATTTGAATTTTAAGAGTTGACGCCTGATAATAAATATTGAAAAAATTAGACTTTTATTAACAAGTATTGAAAAAAGTGGGCTCATATTGAAAAAATTAGACTATTTTAACAAGTATTGGAAAAAGTGGGCTCATAATAAGTATTAGAAAAAGTGGGCTCAACTAACATTTTATTGCCATTATCTTTTGTTTAGTTGAAAATGGAAATGGAAATGTCTTTTAAAGGCCACACTTTCTGCGGATTCTTTTCTACTTTCACCCAAGAATCTCTTCTCTAGATTTTGGATAACGTCAATTCCCAAACATTCATGGATTTGGCATTATCAAATGATGAGTTGCTGTCTATTTTCTTGCCAATTATAGTTTACTGGGTATACTCAGGGATGTATGTGATATTAGAGTACTCCTTTGAGAAATACAGGTTGCATTCCAAGGAAGAAGAGATGGAAAAGAATTTAGTCCCAAGAAAGACAGTCATCAAAGGTGTTCTCCTTCAGCAAACCATTCAGGCTGTTGTGTTCTTCCTTATGCTTAAGGTACAAGTTACATGATCTCAGGTTAAGACGTTGAGTTATACACAATTTATATGTCAATAATTAACTTTCTTGCAGATGACTGGGGCAGATTCTGGAGGGCGACCATCTTCCATTACTGAAATAGTTATACAATTTATCATAGCTATGCTGGTTTTGGACACTAATCAGTATTTCAGTCACAGATACATGCACCACAACAAATTCCTATATCGACACTTCCATTCCCATCACCACCGGCTTGTCGTCCCCTATTCATTTGGAGCTCTCTACAGTCATCAACTGGACGGCCTTCTCTTCGACACTGTTGGTGCAACCTTGGCTATTTTGCTGTCTGGCATGTCTCCCAGAACTTCCATTTATTTCTCATGCTTCACCAACATCAAAACAATAGATGATCATTGTGGGATGTTGATGCCTGGAAACCCCTTTCATATAATCTTCTGGAACAATACTGCATTTCATGATACTCATCATCAGCTCCATGGTTCCAAATACAACTTCTCACAGCCATTCTTCATCATGTGGGATAAAATTATGGGAACTTACATGCCTTATTCACTTGAGAAAAGAGAAGAAGGGGGATTCGAAGCCCGACTTATACGAGAGATCAACAAAGATGATTGATTGACCCAAAATAATTGCTTTGCTTGTATAGTGCCCTTTACCCACCGTTTAGTGGCTTTTATCATTAATAAAATAATTGCTTTGCAAAAAAAAAAAAAAATCCAAAATGGGAAGAATGTTGTTTGAGTGGATGTGGGTTGTAAAAAGGTTTCATCCAAAATGGGGAAGTTTTAAGCCTCGATTAGTTGAGTGATGAAGTTATAACTTTTCATAATTGAGTGATCAAATTGTAAGTTCACAAATAATCGAGTGAAAATGAATGTAATTTACCATAATATTAATGTATAATAGTAGATAGGGATGGTAATTGAGTTGAGTAGATCGAATTTGACTCGGTTAAAACTCGACCAACACTCGATTCAAATTGACTCTATTCGAGTTAGACTCGAGATCTTAACAAGTCGGATCGAGCAATGCCCAACTCGACTCGATAAGTTCGCGAGTAGCTCGTTAATTTATTTTATAAATTTTTTATAATTTCTTGGTGGCTACACTAAAAAAATTATTCTTCGGGAAGTTTGAATACTAGTCGAAAACTCTAAAAAAGTTCAGTGGCTTACTAAATAATTTACACATAAAATGTTTAATGTTTAAATTTTCAAAACTTTCTGTATTTACCGAGCTTAACGAGCACGAGTCAAACGAAATTTTATTGAACTCATCAAGTATCGAATCAAATTGAGCACGAGTAAAATAATTTTCGAGTCAAATCAAGCACTACTCAACTTGTAATCAACTCGCACGATAATCACTCCTATTAGTTGATAAATTCACAATTTTTTTAGAAAGCCGGAATATTATAATTTGCTAATCCTTCATTAATTAAGCTGTGAAATCTGGATTGGCCCTCCGTCCTTTATGAATGTTAAATTCAAGATTTGTGAGAAGTTTAGTATCTGGAAATTAATCGTGTTCATGGTTTAGGGTTAGGAGAAGTTTAGAGAATTGGCAACGATAGGAAAAACTTAAACGGTAATTTTTTTTAACTGGTTAATAAATACAAAATATTTTAATATATATACTGATAAAGAAAGATATAAAGAAAAGCCAGCTAGGATATAACCATTCTAACTAAATCCTAGCTGTCACTAACCTAGTAGCCCCCTCAAGTTGGAGCATACAAATTTTGAATGTCCAACTTGGACTTCGAGTTCAAAAAAGCTGAAGTATGCAAAGTCTTTGTGAAGCAATTGACAACTAGATTATGAGTTGATACTGGAAGTAACGTCAATACCCCTTGTTGAATCTTTTCTCGGATTAGATAACAATCGATCTCTATATACTTCGTTCTCTCATGGTAAACAAGGTTTTCTACAATTTTGATAGCAGAGAGATTGCCACAATAAAAGTTGGCAGAAGAAATATTAATATTCAAATCTGAAAGAAGAAAGGTAAGCCACTGAATTTCATAAGTGACTGTTGCAAGAGCCCGATATTCCACCTCACTAGAAGATCGAGATATCGTTTGCTGTTTCTTAGATTTCCATGAAACAAGTGCAGAGCCAAGAAACGCACAAAATCCTGTTACAAATTTCCTTGAAACTGGACAAGTTGCCCTGTCAGAGTCTGAAAAAGCATTTATTGTAAGAGTATTATCTGTAGAAAAAAAATCCTTGACCAAGAGATCCTTTAAGATAACGTAAAACTCTATGTGCAGCAATTAAATGAACATCAGCATGGCCAGTAAGAAACTGAGAAAGCTGTTGAACAACATAAGAAATATCAGGCCTTGTATTAGTATGGTACAACTTTACCTATTAATTTCCTATAAGAAATAATGTCAGAAAGAGGTTCACCATCAGTTTTGGAAAACTTAGTTTTAGCAAGAATAGGAGTAGACATTGGCTTAGAATCTGTAAAACCAGTTTCTTCTAAGAGTTTAAGGGTATACTTTCTTTGACACAAATTTATTCCTTTAGTAGAACGAGCTACTTCAAGACCAAGAAAGAATTTAAAATCTCCTAAATCCTTAATCTTGAAGGTGTCATCAAATATTTTTTGATAGTATTAATAGTAGTCATGTTAGGACTTGCTAGAATAATATCATCGACATAGACAACTAAGGCAATAAAACTACTGTCAGAACCTTTAATAAACAAGGAATTATCAGAAGAAACATGTTTAAAACCATGTTCAAGTAAAGCAACAGTTAATCTTTCATTCCATTGCCTACAAGCTTGTTTTAAACCATAAAGGCTTTTATTTAACTTACAAACCAAGCCAGGAGAAGTAGAGAAATTAGGAGGTGGTTCCATATAAACCTCTTCATGTAAAAAACCATGCAGAAAAGCATTATTGATATCTAATTGCTGCAATTTCTATCCTTTCGCAGCAGCTATAGCTAAGATAGACCTAATGGTAGTTATTTTAGCAATAAGACTAAAAGTATCCAGAAATCTACCTCTTGTTGTTGAGTGTACCCTTTAGCAACTAGCTTAGCCTTATATCTCTTTAGAGTTCCATCAGATTTCAATTTAGTTTTATATACCCATTTACAACCTATAGGTTGTTTACCAGGTGAAAGAGGGACTAATTCTCAAGTATTATTGTGTTCTAAGGCTGTTATTTCCTCACTCATTGCTTGCTTCCAACAATCATGAAAAATGGCTTGCTTATAAGTTTTAGGTTCAGATAAAATAGAGACAACATTAATATAATTTTGATAAGGAATAGAGAAATTATCATAGGATAACACCTGGGCAAATGTGTGAGGTGAGGTCCTTGATTTCGGCAGGGTTACTTGAAAATCCTTGAACTTATGAGGCAACTAAGTTTTTCTAGAAGATCGAGCCCTTGAGGTAATAATACCTTGCTGCTGTTGGGATTGGACTGGAGGAGCAGAAACTGAAGAATATTATTGCTGCTGGGATTGAAGTGAAGTAGCAGAATCTGAAGAATTCTACTGAGAAACATCTCTAACCCAACCAGTATCTAAAGGAGCACCACTATCTAAAAGTTGATCATTTTTAAAATTATTATTATCATGAGAAGCAGAAAGGTTATGAAAATTGCCCTTATCTGAATTTTTATCATGATGATAAATAATTTCATCTAGAAAAGTACTCCTATTAGAACTAGGTAAAACAAAAGTATTTCAATAATCATATTGCTTAAAAGGAAAACAAAATTCTGAAAAAACAACATCTCGGGAGACAAAAACAATCTGATTTTCAATGTCAAAGAGTCTATATCCTTTAATATTTATTGGATATCCTAAAAAACACACTTTTTAGCCCTAGGATCCATTTTAGTCTTAGGCTTAGGCAAAATAGATGCAAATGTCAGACAACCAAATATCTTAAGATGTGTGAGTTTTGCTTTTTTCTTGAAATAAAACTTCAAAAGGAGTCTTATCGCTCAAAATAGGTGTAGGAGTGAGGTTAATTAAAGAAGCAACATGCAATCCATCCAGAATTTTAAACACAAATTTGCTTGAAACCTTAAAGTACTTGCAACAACAAGTAAATGCTGGTGTTTCCTTTCAACAACGCTGTTTTGTTGTGGTGTGTGGATGCAGGAATTCTGGTGTACAATTCCTTTGGTTTTAAGAAAATCCAACATCTCAAATTCCTTGGCATTATTAGTTCTAATGCATTTAATTTTCCTTGAGAACCGAGTTTCTACTAAATTACAGAACTGGGGAATTAAATCTCGTACTTCAGACTTGAACTTCATAGGGTAAACCCAAACAAACCTACTCTTATCATCTACAGCAGTTAAGAAATATGTATGATCATATATGTTCTTAATAGGGAAAGGGCCCCATCCATCCATGTGAACAATATCAAAAATAGAAGCAGAAATAGAAGTACTAACAGGAAAAGGTAACCTTTTTTTCTTAGCAAGATGACAAATATCACAATTTGTAACAGAACCACAAGGAATATCTTTATTCAATTGAGAAAAAATCTCATCCTTTATTTAGATGGATGCCCTAGCCTAGCATGCCAAAGACTCAAAATAGAAGAATTAACAAAAGAATTATTCAAAGTAGTAGTAGTAGTAGAAATAGAATGAAAAATGTTGTGAAAGGGAACCTCTAGTTCATAAACCCATTCACAGCTTTAGCTAAACCAATAATCTTCCAAGCATTGAGATCATGTATACAGCAAAAAACAGAAGAGAAAATGAGACACAAAGAATTATCTTTAGTTAACTGAGAAACCGAAACCAAGTTGAAACTGAAATGAGGAATATGAAAGAAATTATATAAAATTAAAGATCCTGATATCTTAACAGTAACAACATGGGTAACTCTGACTATTTCATGGTTGGGCAATTTAACATACTTATTATGAACACGATAACAAGAAATAAAGAAATGTAAAGAGTTAACTATGTGCTCAGTAGCCACTGAGTCTAATATCCAAGGAACAATTAATCTATTTGAATTGCAAGCAAGAACCATACTTGTGTCTTCAGCTGGAACATTAAAAATAGAAGAAAGGGCATTGACTTTGCAGTCTGAAGTCGAAGGCTTAGCAGAACCAACAGAGTTCCTTTCTTGTAGTAAACTCAGAAGATTCTCATACTGATCTTGAGTAAACATAGCAGGACTTGAATTTTTCATTGCAATAGAATGATCAAGCAAAGAACCACCAGAATAAGACCCTACCAGATTGGCCCTATTACCATGATTCCTATTCTTGTAAATAGGGGAAAACTGTGCTTTTTATAGCACTTATCCACAGTGTAACCATACAACCCACAAAACAAACACAAAGGTCGTTTTGAGCCATTATTATTGTAAAATCTTTTATTAATGGCATGCTTACATGTTGGTCCACATTCTTTAGATTATACCTATCTGCCAACAGAATGTTGGAATCACTAACAACAGGACTAATAGACTGTTCATGTTGAATTACAATGACAAACACTTCATTAATTGAAGGCAAAGGCTTAGTCATATGAATCTGAGACTTAGGAACTGAAAAATTTTCCATGAAACCTCTAAGAAAAAGAAGCAAAAAATCCTCTTTTCTATACTTTGAATCAGAGCAATCGCAAGCAACTAAGGGCTTGAGATTACAAATCTCATCCCACAAGGCCTTCAATTGAGTATAATAAGCTAAGATCGAAAGACTACCTTGTTGTAACGAATAAAACTCTTGAAGCAAATCCGAAACACGAATCAAGTCTCATTGATTAAAACGGTCGAACAGATCCTTCCAAAGCTCATAAGCCCTATCAACTCAGATCACACTCTGCCCAATCTCTTGATTCAACTAGATTATTACATTTGACCCAGGCTGAAAATCGTGGATCATCCTTCTTGGGTTACTTAATCGAGCCATCCACAAACGAAAACTTATTCTTCGAGATGAGGGACATTCGTATCGGTCGTGCCCAGCTGCGATAATTTCTGGCGTTCGAGAGAGAAGAAGTCAGAACCAACGTCGGGTTCTCATTCAGATGAATATAGCATTCATCAGAGGGGTCATCGTTCTTGAAGAATCGAAGTGATTCAGAATGAGAATTCCAAGAATCATCTGATACCATGTTGAATTCACGATTTGTGAGAAGTTTAGAATCTGGAAATGAATCGTGTTCTTGGTTTAGGGTTAGGAGAAGTTTGGAGAATTGGGAACGATAAGAAAACTGAAAAGGTAATTTTTATTAACTAATTAATAAATACAATATATATATATGTATATATATATATATATATATACTGATAAAGAAAGATATAAAGTGAATCGGGTTTGGAGAATCGGGTTCTCTCTACTTTTTTCATTTTCCAACTTCTTGACATATTTCATCAAACGTAACAACATTGAGCCTCTGTCTGAACAATGTAAAATAGGAGCTGGTTAAGGGTTTGGTCATGCCATCAGCAGTCTGATGAGCAACTGGTATGTAATTAACTTGCAAATATTTTCCTGCAACTGTCTCCCGAACAAAGTGAACACCAAGATCAACGTGTTTAGATTATGCATGGTGCTCATGTTGTTGAGCAAAGTATTCAACCAAGTAACTTCAGACGTTGCATCAGCAATGCTTCTATATTCAGCCTCCATCGTAGATCGTGAGACTACCTTTTGCTTATTCGAGCTCCAAGTAACCAGGTTGTTACCTAAATATATGTAACTACCAGAGGTTGATCTCCTGTCATCAATATTGCTGCCCCAACCAGCGTCTACAAACCCTACCAAGCTCGGATTTGATTCAGCATATCGAAACACCAGCCCATAGGGTAATGTGCCGTTGAGGTATCTCAAAGTTCTTTTAACAACTAAATGATCTTCACAAGGCATGTGCATGTATTGCGCCACTTTGTGTACACTGAAGGTAATATTCGGCCGTGTATGATATAGGTAAAGTAGGGCACCAACGATACTCCTATAGCCTTTGGCATCTTCAATTGGGCTTCCTCCATCTTGACTCAACTTTACTGTGGCAATCATTGGCGTGGATGATGGATTTGCTTTGTTCATGTTTTTCATTTCCAGTAGTTCTTGGACATACTTCCTTTGGCTAAGGAAAAGACTCCCATTACACCTTCTTACTTCTATACCAAGAAAGAAGCTCAATTATCCTAAATCCTTCAACGAGAATTTGTCACCAAGAAGTTCTATTACCTCTTCACTATGGTCATCCAAACTCCATGTGACAATTATGTCATCCACATATATCAATGTATATGTGATTCCGGATATTGCCTATGATGATGCTGACAATTGGTTTTCCGTAATACCGTTGGTACATTTCACGATTGTTGAGATGTTTTACGGCAATCATGTCCTTAGGCAGTTTAGATTCTACTAGCCGGTGCTGGTTGATCCACTCATCTTGGATCAATTGGAAGACTTGGACAGACGTGGTAAGAGTGAAAATGATTGGCCAACCAAACATTCGACGTACATAGAAGGGTGGCTTGGAAGGTCAAACATGTGGCCTCCTGTCCAATCCATTCGAGCGGATGATTTTGATTTCTCTAATTCTAAGTACCACCTGTGATTTGTCGGCAACAACAAACTGTACTTGACGACCCAAGCCGAATGGGATGTTGTACTTGTTATCCGACAAGCCTAGGAAGCGTCGGTTGAGTCGGCATTTGGGGTGGGGTTATCAGGAGGCAGATCAGGAAGGAGGAGAGGTAAAGGTAGTGGTAGATGCGACACAAGATAGGCTGAACCGGAACTTGAACCAGAACCAACATTGCATGCATTTGATGTTGCTAGTTATCCACCATCATATGGATCCTTGAGTTGGGATCAAGCTGTTTCCATGACACAAGGGTCATCGAATTTGCATATTCTATATGAAGCATGCGTGTGGAGAGGTATGCCTGGTAATTGGGCTAGTCAATGACAAGAATCTACATCACACGTGCATGGTTCTACATGTAATTCTTCTAAAGGTGTTTATGTGCCTAAGTTCGTGGTCCCGCAAGATTAATATCAAAATATACATTATCATGATGTGGAGTCCATGACAACATTATTATCGATGACGTACATATTAGGTTCTATATTTTCTAGCAGTGCTAGAGGAGCTAGTCCGAGTATGTTCAGTAAACCACGTCGTATGACTACAGATCATGAAGATGAGACATGTGAGGAGGAGAGTAGAGATGTTGATGATAATGATGATAATGAGGATGATGAAAAAGAACAAACCCCAATTCAGCCGAGAATTAATTATTTAACTATGTCAAAAAGCAAAGCCATAACTCATTCATCATTGTCCTCCATTATTTCTCTGTCTACACTGTCAAATCTCTAAAGTAATTATGCATTCTCCGTACACCAAGAATCCAGGAACAACGTCGATGTTACCACCATGTACTGTTCATTTACCCACCTAAGCCTTACATGCAGGACCACAGTACTCCAACGCACCAGTCAATCTGCATGACATACGATAAATATAAAAAGATAGGCACTTGTGGAAGAAAATCGTTGGTTTCCAAAAATGTCGTTGAGGCTTTTGGCAATGATGTCTCATGAAAAAAAGCCCCAAACGATGTAGTTGTACGCCTGACTTTGTAGAATACTTAACGTTGTATGCAAAACTTCGTAAATGTAAAAAGATAGACACATGAGGAAGAAAATCGACATATGGTATATGGTATGTAAAAGAAGATTTAACATTTGTAAGCCATTTTTACATACTCGAAGATTAGTTGCCACGGCTATTTATAAGGAAATGTGCTCACTTCTTGTTTTTTAAAACTAAAGCATGCATTTGTTCGTCTGAAACCTGCATGTGTGGTACCTACAAAAAATTGAAAATGATAGGTGGAACTTTCCCTCAACACAAGGCGGGTTCAATGAAACTCACTATGCATTAACAGCGAGTTGCACCAATCATTTCCATTTTTTTGCAGGTAGCACCCACACAGGTTTTAGACGAATAAATGCATGCTTTATTTTCAAACAAGCAGAGCATTTTTGAATGCGCGAATGAATGATGGACATGTCATACCATAGATATAAATTTTCGTTATTGTATTACAAAACTTAATACATTTCTTATATTACAAAACGATTACAAATAAATGATATATACTTCTAACAATGTGGTTTCACGGAACAATAATATTGTAAGAAGAACTTCGATTACTATTGGGGCTGACAATATGAATTTTGGCAGCCTCATTACGAGCAACGCACCGCTTCCTCATCTGCATTAGTTGGGGATTTGCAATAAAGTTCACATTGATCTTCTTTACTATACTAGCAAAGAAGCCCCAAACGATGCATATGCAGTTGTCTGACCCTTACTCACTTGAGAGAGTGATGTAAATCGGCGTACAATTGGGCAGACAATATTGTAATCACTCATTTTTGTCCGTGTTTTTAGCATTTTTAGTATTATTGTAATAGTAATATTATTAAATAAAAATGATTAAAATGTAAAAAAAATTAATAAAAAAAGGGGAGGGGAGTGGAGCACAAGGCTCCACGTCACCCACCTCACGCCTCACATTGCCTATAAATAGGCATGCAATTGAAGGGGAAAAGAAGCACATGAATCGGCAGTGGCAGCCAAATAAGGGAGCTTAGGCTCCCGGCTAGCCAATGACCAGGGCAGTGTCCTCAGTCCTAACCAGTTCGATCGGGGTCCTATTTTGGATTCAATCTAGTTATTTTTTTGGAGAGATCGCGATAGATCTCAGTGGGGTTCAGTTGGGGTTCGTCATTCTAACTCTTAGTTTGGTATATTTTCTTTCCTTTTTATTTATGTTATATTTTTTATGATTTAATGAAGTAGTAGTTAATTTAAAATTGTGTTATTAGTTTGTATGTTTATTTATGTTTTAGACTAGTATTTATTATGTTTTAAATTTATGTTTTATATTTTATTTATGTTAGATTTATTTTTATTTATGAGTTAGATTAATATTTATGTATGTATGTTTAAGATTAGTATTTTATTTATGTTAGATTTGTTTTTATTTATGTGTTAAATTAATATTTATGTATATATGTTTTAGATTGGTATTTTATTTATATTATATTAGTATTTTATTATGCTAATATTTATTTATATTTTTATCACAATGTATTTATTTATATTTGTCATGTTTTTTAAGTTTGCATAACGGATATATATTTTGTCAATGCGGTGCCCTTTTATCCGAGCGTAAACGGGGCCAGTATCAGGCGTAGTGATAGTGGTTGGGCGTTTATTCTCGGATAACAGGGCCTTTAAAATCTACTCGCATTTATATCCAAATTTTAATTTAATCGTCACTTTAATCCGGAAAGTTTAATATTAATAAAGCGGTAATTATTAAAGTACCAATTTTGGGCGGTGTGGAGGTGCTAATCCTTCCCCATCCGTAACCGACTCCCGAACCCGACATTTTGAAATCTCTGGTTTTTACGGTGTCCGATCCACCTTGAGTGGCCGGTGGCGACTCCATTTTTAAATAAAATACGGTTTTTCTAAAATCTCACGCCAAAGACAGTATTTTCAAAACAAAATAATAAAAAAACATACTTTTAGCGTAAAAGGACATCACTACCTTTTTAAATAATTATCGCTTTACTAATATTGGAAATTTCGGATTAAAGTAACTATTAAAGTGACATTCGGTTATAATTGCGCGTTTATTTTAACGCATTTAAAATTTGGCATATAAACCCGTCTTTTTAAGTGGGGGTGAAACGCTAATGCTTTCGTGAGGATATCGTTCCTCCGTATGGGCCTAGCAAGTACCTTCGGGGCTCGAGTACCTTATGCTTTCGTGAGGATATCGTTCCTTCGTATGGGTATAAGCGTATGGGTCCCCCTGAATTAAACCCGGTTGAAAGAAGCCTATAATGGGTGATGACCGGGGCCTTGCTACTCTTAGTAGGGGACAGCAAGGACAATTCGGGTACCTCCTAGCACCAAAATTGCATGTAGAGAACATATAGAAACCCACCCTTTTAGATCCATGCGGATAACGTAGGTGTTTTAGACATGATGTAAATATGGTTGTTTTGTTTGTTTACCTTATCTAAATTGTTCTTCTATTTATGTGTTATTGATCTTATCCGGTAGTGACCCGTTTTCTTTTTGTTTTACCCTTTTTTTGCATACATCATTGCATTTGCATTACATTGGGGTGTTGGTTCAAGTGGTTTACCAGATCAGAAATCTTTCATTTTTACCCTAATTTCAAATTGACCCATTTTTGTGATCACGTCATATCTGCTCATTTTGGCATTCACTGCATGACATATCATAAAGCTTTAATTTTTTGCATTTTACCAGCATGAAATGCTGATTCACGACTGGTTCTCAATTTGAAAAATTATTATTGGGAAAAAATCTAGCACTCTAGATATCAAGGCAATATTCAAAGTTGCAAATGAATCCCTTGAGTTCGAAAGTTGAGCCATGGGAACCGGTTTTGAATCAGTATTTTCACATATAGGACATGCATTTCGCATTTACATGCATACATTTTGAAATTTCAAAATTAATCCCTGAGTTACCCCATCTAAGACAACAAAGTTGGTCGATCTAGCACCTTACAAAGCCTCTTACAAAAGCCTGATCTTGGGGCATGTCCAAAAGCACCCTCCACATCTTTTACAAAAATTGCGCCCTTAACAAAGTCCCAGTCCGGGGGCATTCTTTGCCAAGGTCCAGCCTTCATGCCGAGTCAAACTCTTGCATCCTTAACCAGAGTCTGCAAAACTGCACCCAATCCAAAAAGTAATAATAATGAGTTGTTATGAACCAACACAATTTATGAACCCAACTTAGGGGAAACAAAATGTGCTCTAGGGATTCAAATTTGCTACAAGAATATTCTCAGACGATGGCATAAAGTGAACAAAATTTTGGGGCATGCTCCCAGATGAGAGCTAACTCAAAGAAAAGTGATTGAACCTAGGACAAAGTCGGGGCACCGCCACATGAAAAAAACCAAGATCCTGACAGGACCAGTGAGGAGTCAACGACATCCCATTGAGGGCCAAAAAAATCATATCACATTCATGCATTTAGATTCATTCATCTTGCATTAAACCATTTTTGCATATGTCATACATTTAGATTAAATGCATACACCAAAATCACCATGCATTTAGGGTAGACACATGCATTTAGACATAAAATTAGATACATTCATGCAATCTTGCTTGTACATAACAGGTCTACGGAAAAGGCTGAGTACCCTCAACATGGGGGCAATGACAAGAGGGTCAACCCTAGTCTTGGAGGAGGCCAAAAACACAGAAAAATACTGAAACACTTAAATAAAAGGTACTAGTGACAAATTTTGTGAACAATTTACTAATAAATGTTTTTTCTCCTTTGTAGGATTTGATTCCTTCGACGATGGCGTGACGGACGCTAACAATTTCCCGACTATCACTCCCGCCAACAGATAACTCATTCCAGATCTTACCCTCTATCGATAAAGAAGCAGAGCAATTTTTTCAGACATTCTTTCGCTGCCAGTAACACAACAATCCCACATCTTGCATCTTGCCTCCGTCAGTGGTGTTGCAGATCAAATTTTCTATCCAGACCATACCTCTCAATCGGTGGTGTAGCGGGTCTCACATTTTGCTGATCTAGTATCTCCGGCAGTGGTGTAGCAGATCAAATCCTATCTAGATCTTGCCTCCATCGGTGGTGTTACAGATCAAATTTTCCATCCGAATCCTATCTCTCCGTCGGTTGTGTAGTGGATCTCATATTTTGCTGATCTAGTCTCTCCGTCAGTGCTGTAGCGGATCAAATCCTCTCTAGGTCTTGCCTCTTCGACGGTGTTGCAGCTAGACCAAAATTTTACTCGGAATTTACTCTTTTATTATAGTTGTAGTAAAAAATCAAAAAATTTGAAAAAAAAACAAAAAAAAAATTAAAAAATCAAATAAAAAAAAGAAAAAAAAAAGAGAAAAAAAAAGAAAAATCAAAAAATGAAAAAATGAAAAAATCAAAAGGAAATTTATCAACTTTCATCATCCGATCTAGTCATCCGCTGATGGAGTGGCCGGGTCCAAGCTCCTGTCATCCTCAGATCCTGTTCTCCGCTAATGGTGTAGACGGTTTCAGGTCGTCATTATCCAATCTAGTCTATCTGCTGATGGAGTGGCTAGGTACAAGCTATCGTCATCCTCTGATCCTACTCTCCACTGATGGTGTAGCCGGTTCCAGGTCGTCATTATCCGATCTAGTCCTCCGCTGATGGAGTGGCTAGGTCCAAGCTGCAGTCGTCCTCAGATCTTGCTCTCTACTGATGGTGTAGACAGTTCCAGGTCGTCATCGTCCAATCCAGTCCTCCGCTGATGGAGCGGCCGGGTCCAAGTTTCCGTCGTCCTCAGATCCTACTCTCCGCTGATGGTGTAGCCAGTTACAGGTCCTTATTGTCTAATCCAGTCCTCCGCTGATGGAGTGGCGGGGTCCAAGCTCACATCGTCCTCAGATCCTGCTCTCCGCTGATGGTGTAGCTGGTTCCAGGTCGTCATTGTCCAATCCAGTCCTCCGCTGATGGAGTGGCTGGGTCCAAGCTCCCGTCGTCCTCAGATCCTGCTCTCCGCTGATGGAGTAGCCGGTTCAAGGTCGTCATTAACCGATCCAATCCTCCGCTGATGGAGTGGCTAGGTCCAAGCTGCTGTCGTCCTCTAATCTTGCTTTCCGCTGATGGTATAGTTGATTCCTGGTCGACATTATTCGATCCTACCCCCTCCGCTGATGGAGTGGCTAGGTCCCAATTGCTATTATCCTACTTCTTCGCTGATGGTGTAGTAAGGTTTCAGTTATTGTTCTACTTCTTCGTTGATGGCGAGGTTAGATCCAACTTTACTGATTTTCAAGTTTTTTTTATTAATGTTGTAGCTAAAAAAAGGAAAAAAAATAAGAAAAAATCAAAGAAAAAAGAAAAAAAGAAAAAAGAGAAAAAAATTAAAAATCAAAGAAAAAATGAAGAAAAAATTAGAAGAAGTCAAAAAAGAAGAAAATGAAGTAAAAATGAAGAAGAAAAAATGAATGAAATGAAAAATCAAAAGAAAATTTATCAACTTTCATCGCCCGATATAGTCTTTCTGCTGATGGAGTGGCTAGGTACAAGCTATCGTCATCCTCTGATCATGCTCTCCGCTAATGGTGTAGCCGGTTCCAGGTCGTCATTACTCGATGTAGTCCTCCGCTGATGGAGTGGCTAGGTCCAAGCTGCAGTCGTCCTCTGATCCTACTCTCCGCTGATGGTGTAGCCAGTTCCAGGTCGCCATTATCCGATCCAGTCCCTCCGCTGATGGGGTGGTTGAATCCATGCTACCAACGTTCTTCGATCTTACTTCTCCGCTGATGGAGTAGTGGGGTCCAATATCTATCTTTCGACTCGGCCCCTTCGTCGGTGTTGTAGCCAGGTTATTTTTACTCTCGTATTACCATAAGAAAAAAAGAAAATATGAAGAAAAAAAAGAGAAGAAACAAAAAAAGCAAAAAAAGGCAAAAAAAAGAGAGAAGCAAAGAAGAAAAAATGAAAAAAAGGAGAAAAAATAGCAAAATGAAAAAGTAGAAAAAAGCAACAACAAAAAAAAAGAAAGAAAGAAAGAAAAAAGGAAAAAGTTATCAGTTTTCTGATCTTGCCTCTTCGTCAGAGTTGCATCTGGATCAGAAATAGTAACTTTCATCCTCTGATCCTGCCTCTTCGTCAGTGTTGCAGCTGGATCAAATTTTGTAGACCCTGCCTCTTTGTTGGTGTTGCAGCTGGGTCGAACTCTTTTTAGGTATTAGCTTATTATCAATAATGTAGCAAGTGTGACTCATCCTGCTTCCTCAACAAACAACCCCCCATTTTGAAGGTTTTGCTTCCCTAAGAGTGACAAGGTGGATTAATCAAGACAAGAAAGAAGACCTGCTTCGAAGAGAAAGAAGATCTACCGAATAAAGAAGACACGCGTCAAAATGAGAGAAGTTCAGCCAGATAAGACAAAAATGAGTGCTTTTGATCTTTGCTTTGTTCTCATTTCACTAGAACAAGAAAATAGGGGCAACTGTAATCACTCATTTTTGTCCGGGTTTTTAGTATTTTTAGTATTATTGTAATAGTAATATTATTAAATAAAAAATGATTAAAATGTAAAAAAAAAAGCAAAACAAAAAATAAATAATAAAAAGGGAGGGGAGTGGAGCACAAGGCTCCACATCACCCACCTCACCCCTCACATTGCCTATAAATAGGCATGCAATTGAAGGGAAAAAAAAGCACATGAATTGGCAGTGGCAGCCAAATAAGAGAGCTTAGGCTCCCGGCTAGCCAAGGACCGGGGCAGTGTCCACGGTCCTAACCAGTTCGATCGGGGTCTTATTTTGGATTCGATCTAGTTATTTTTTTGGAGAGATCATGGTAGATCTCAGTGGGGTTCAGTCGGTGTTCGTCATTCGAACTCTTAGTTAGGTATAGTTTCTTTTCTTTTTATTTATGTTGTAATTTTTATGATTTAATGAAGTAATAGTTAATTTAAAATTGTATTTTTAGTTTGTATGTTTAATTATGTTTTAGATTAGTATTTATTATGTTTTAAATGTATGTTTTATATTTTATTTATGTTAGATTTGTTTTTATTTATGAGTTAGATTAATATTTATGTATGTATGTTTTAGATTAGTATTTTATTTATATTAGATTTGTTTTTATTTATGTGTTAAATTAATAGTTATGTATATATGTTTTAGATTGGTATTTTATTTATGTTATATTAGTATTTTATTAGTTAGTATTTATTTATATTTTTATCGCAATGTATTTATTTATATTTGCCATGTTTTTTAAGTTTGCATAACGAATATATATTTTGTCAATGCGGTGCCCTTTTATTCGAGCGTAAACGGGGCCAGTATCAGGCGTAGTGATAGTTGTTAGGCGTTTATTCTCGGATAACAGGGCCTTTAAAATCTACTCGCATTTATAACCAAATTTTAATTTAATCGTCACTTTAATCCGGAAAGTTTAATATTAATAAAGTGGTAATTATTAAAGTACCAATTTTGGGCGGTGTGTGGGTGCTAATCCTTCCCCATCCGTAACTGACTCCCGAACCCGACATTTTGAAATCTCTAGTTTTTACGGTATCTGGTACACCTTGAGTGGCCGGTGGCGACTGCATTTTTAAATAAAATACGGTTTTTCTAAAATCTCATGCCAAAGATAATATTTTCAAAACAAAATAATAAAAAACATATTTTTTAGCGTAAAAGGACATCGCTACAAATATGACTTATGGTTGGCCCATTATAAGCAATGCACGCCCCCTCTTCTACCACAGAATCTAGAGAGATTTAGTTGCCTCCGACCCTCTTCAATTGGCCGGAAGAGAATATTGATCTTGTGATTTGTGTGCTACACAGAGTAAGCCTACATGGGATATGTAGCTGTAAAGTCCGAGCTGTCCACATGGATGCTCCGGGTTGGTACACGTAATACACTTTAAGCCGTAACAGATGCATCTGCTCCGTGCGCACATAATGTTGAAAGGAAAACTTCGTGCATCAAACTAAGCTTCACCAACACATGAGATGACCACAGTTTTGATTGAATGCATTACAATACAACAAAATTTTGACTTTTTATACTTCTATTTTATGCAATCAAACATCATGTTTGTAGGCTATTTATAGTAGAGCTTTTAACTCGAAACTCGCTTTACATGTAAACCGAGTTACAAACGTCGTGTACCTAAACCCTCCGACAAAAAGTCTAAAGAATCTATAGCCTGCAAAAACTTGCAGAAGGAGACGACATGATAAGTGGAACTCGCCTCGCTTGATGGCGAATTCCACTTATCATGTCGTCCCCCTCTTCATGTTTTTGCAAGTAAAAGATTCATTCAAATACATATAGAAACCAAGTTTTTACCTTCACTCTATTTCACCATGAACCCCATCTTAATATTTATTTAGAGCAATGGCATTTCGAGGAGAAAAGCTTGTTATTCCCGTCCATTCCAAATGAACCAAGAATATTGTATGCACCATGGGTTTAGACAAGTTCCACAAAGTTTTCCTTACACCATGACGTATCGCTATTCCTTTTATTCTCAAAGGTATTGCAAAACTTAATGTTGTAAGGAAAACTGTGTAATGAGTCCAAATCCATGGTCTTGATTCATTTGGAATTTATGGGTTTACCAAGCATGACATAGCGGTGTATTTACAAATACGGCGACCAAAATAATCCAACATCAAGTCGCGATGACATTGAAAAATTGTAATGAATACATTTTGTTCGATATTTCTAAATTTTACTATTTTTTATTTGGAGTTTATGTTTTTCATTCGGTTGTATTTACTATTTAACGCATGTTGTGTTAATTCTTCTGCAATAAAAATAAATATGATCTATTTTGAAACTCGCCTCTAATACTTGGCGAGTTTTGTGTCATTTTCCTTTACACTCCAATTGTGTTTATTTCACCAATACATCCAACACTTTGCTCCACTCATGTCTAAGTTTTTCGCAACATTTTATTTTCTTGGATATAACCATTCTAACTAAATCATAGTTGTCACTAATCTTGTTAATGAAACATACAGTTGATTTTATAAGGAAAAACATCGTAATTTATTCTTAAATACAAGCTAGTTTTGGACAACTCAGACCTAAATTTACTTTACAAGCTGCTCTTTTTGTTCCGAAATAAGCATGTAAACATGCTTGCCACGTTTTAGCAAACATTGAAAACAAAAGCAAACATGTTCTCAAATTTTGTCTGAAATGGAGAAGAATGTTGCGAGAAATTGTATTTTCCATCAATGTTGTAGGTAAAAAAGAAATTAAAGGGTACCTGGGAAGCATTAATCCATGTTGTAAACCCTACTTTAAAGAACTAGAAATGATAAACTCAGCTAAACATGAAGAATAGAGAAACTAAACTGCCTCATTATGAAAAGAATTAATCCAAAAGGCTTGATTTCTCATTTACCAGTGCATGCAATAAATACATATTCTCGTAACAGACTCTTAACCTCTTAACAGCTCAACCAACACACTAACCACTTGGACCCACAAGTCTAGCCTCTTTTTGAGAGCCTTCTAACTGCTAACATTCTCCCTACTTTTTTCATTTTCCAACTTCTTGACATATTTCATCAAACGTAACAACATTGAGCCTCTGTCTGAACAATGTAAAATAGGAGCTGGTTAAGGGTTTGGTCATGCCATCAACTGTTTGATGAGAAGCTGGTATGTAATTAACTTGCAAATATTTTCCTGCTACTGTCTCCCGAACGAAGTGAGCATCAAGATTGAGCATGGTAAACTGGATTGAAGCTCATAGCTACTGCACTAGTGCTATCTCTCCAAATCACTGGAACATCTTTCTGCTTGGTGCCCATGTCGTTGAGCAAAGTATTCAACCAAGTAACTTCAGACGTTGCATCAGCAATGCTTCTATATTCAGCCTTCATCATCGATAGCGCGACTACCTTTTGCTTCTTCGAGCTCCAAGTAACCAGGTTGTTACCCAAATATATGCAACTACCAGAGGTTGATCTCCTGTCATCAATATTGTTGCCCCAGTCAGCGTCTGCAAACCCTACCAAGCTCGGATTTGATTCAGCATGTCGAAACACCAGCCCATAGGGTAATGTGTCGTTGAGGTATCTCAAAGTTCTTTTAACGGCAACTAAATGATTTTCACAAGGCCTGTGCATGTATTGCGCCACTTTGTGTACACTGAAGGTGATATCCGGCCGTGTATGATATAGGTAAAGTAGGGCACCAAAAATACTCCTATAGCCTTTGGCATCTTCAATTGGGCTTCCTCCATCTTGACTCAACTTTACTGTGGCAATCATTGGCGTGGATGATGGCTTTGCTTTGTTCATGTTTTTCATTTCCAGTAGTTCTTGGACATACTTCCTTTGGCTAAGGAAAAGACTCCCATTACACCTTCTTACTTTTATTCCAAGAAAGAAGCTCAATTATCCTAAATCCTTCAACGAGAATTTGTCATCAAGAAGTTTTATTACCTCTTCACTATGGTCTTCCAAACTCCCTGTGACAATTATGTCATCCACATATATCAATATATATGTGTACGCATCATCCTTACGCTGAATGAAGAGAGACGAGTCTGCCCTAGATCCTCGAAAGCCAAGCTCAACAAGAAATTCCTTGAGCTTTGCATACTAATTTTGTGGCGCCTGTCTCAACCCATACAAAGCTTTTTCCAGTTTGCAGACCAATTGAGTTCCATTAGAAGAGTCAACCTCGAAGCCAGGAGGCTATTGCATGAACACATCTTCCTTTACATCACCGTTCAAGAAGGCGTTGTTCACATCGATTTGCCTTAAACTCAACTGATTTGCAGCAGCTAGAGAGAGAAAGAAGTTGATCGTCGTTGACTTCACCACCGGACTAAACGTATCATTGAAGTCACGACCAGGAATTTGTGAGAAGCCCTTGGCTACCAGCCGGGCTTTTGTAATGTGAAACACTCCCATCTGCATTCCTTTTAACCTTAAATAGCCACTTACAACTAATTGGAGCTCGACCTTCAGGCAGAAAAACGAGACGCCGGGTGCCATTCTTTTGCAATGCTTCATACTCGGCGAGGACAGTGCTTTCCACTTTGGGCATGCCAAGGCTTCTCCTATAGTAGCAGGTGTCTTATCCTCAAGAGGGCCACATGCTACGTAAAGTTTTGGTTTATAGGTGCCAACCTTACTCCTTGTTATCATAGGGTGGCAATTTGCAACTTACTCCTCTGCTGAGTCAACTGCTAGGTCCTCCTCAACTATCATTGGCGCATTCATAGACATTTCATGAACTGGTAGAGTATCAGCGATGGACTCAGGAATGGCATTGTCTACTGTATCATGGTAGGACGATGGTACTGGATCAAAACCCTGTGCTGTAAGTGCAACAGGCACAGGACTTGGAACCCGAGACCCTATGGGAGATATCTGAGCAGAAGGTATTGTGAACGATCATCAGCTGCTACTGGTTGTTCAGGCTTGACAGTAGGTGACACCATCGTGGGGGGGGGGGGGGGGCAGATCCTTCCGACTTTGTTGGTACAGACTGGAACAGTCTGGGATTGCTTGCTACTGGTTGGACCAAACGAAGCTACATGACAACTGTCTTTAGAACATGAAAATGGAAATACAATCTCATCAAAGACTACATGACGTGAGATATAAACTTTTCCATCCGGTGCGAGGCACTGATAACCCTTGTGTAATGGGCTGTAGCCCAAAAAAGTAGATGGCTGCGATCTTTACTGAAGTTTGTGAGTGTTGAAAGGACTTAGGCGTGGGAAACACCTACAACCAAACACCCTAAACAACTCATATTGCGGCTTCCTTCCAAACAACCTCTCATATGGTGAAGCCCCTTGAAGCACCCTTATAGGTAATCTGTTGATCAGGAAAACAGAGGTAGTGACAGCATAAGACCAGTAATGGAGAAGGAGTGATGCTTGCGCAAGGAGAGTGAGAGCCAACTCGATAATGTGCCGGTGCTTTCTCTCAACCACACCATTCTGCTGGGACGTACGTGGACATGTAAGTCTGTGTGTGATGCCATTGTCAAGAAGAATTGGTAAGAGGCTCCTATATTCCCCGCCCCAGTCACTTTGCAATTCCTTGATATCAACACTAAACTGATTTTTCACAAGCTTTTGGAAGGATAAGAACACAGCAACTGCCTGGGCCTTGGCTTTCAACAGATATACCCAGCAGTGACAGTACACGCATCGATAAAGGACACATAGTAGGAAAAACCTTTGGATTTGATATGGGCAGGACTCCATAAGTCAGTAAATATCAATTGAAAAGGTTCATTGTGAACTGAAGTAGATGGAGCAAAGGGCAACTTATGATTCTTTCCCATCTGACAAGCAACACACAATTCCAAAATTTTATTGATATCACGTGGAAGATCTACATTACAATCTCGACAGACCTTCAACAAGGAATCAAGGGCAGGATGCCCTAGTTTATGGTGCCAAAATGTATAGACATCAGTAGACTTGTGAGCAAAATGAGCCTCAGCCGATTCACTCTTATTAACACAATTAGACATAGCTAAAGTAGAATTGAATCTATATAATCCTTCAACCTCATCACCTTACAGTAGCACAGCTCCAGTTTCCTCATCACGAGCCACACACGTACGAGCATGAAATTCCAAAAAAACTTTGTTGTCTCTAGCAAGCTTAGACTTACATTAGGCACATGCAAAATATTATTCAACAGAATCGTGTGAAGAACCAATTAAAGCTGTCTGACCAACATTAGCTATGTTGAGACTCATACCATTCCCAACAACGAGCTTACCAGGGCCTGTATATTCCGGGTTGCTCATCACATTGGCAGCGTCAAGGGTAACATGGTGTGTCGCACCAGAATCCACAAACCATTGACCGCTGCTGGTACTTGCAATATGTGTCTGTGCTGGAGTAGGGCCTTGGATAGTAGCATTGCTGGAAGAAGACGAACCTGCACAGTGACATGCACATCCTGAAGGATCAGATTCAAGACTACAAACATTCACCAAGTTAGACTCCTCCCTTGGCTGGCTATTGTTGAGAGATGAGATTCCTGGAAAATATTCATCAAACCTATGCCAACAACGATCCACAAGGTGCCCTATCTTCCCGCAAAGCTGGCATTGAGGCTTCATGCGACTGAACCTGCCTCTTCCTCTCTGACCAACAGTCTGTCGATAAGGTCTGACCGCCGTCAGTGTAGCGTCACAGGAAGTGTTCTGGCTTGAATCGGACACCTGGGCAACACTGACACTGGAAAACATTTCAGTTAGTTGATTGAAGCTATTCTGCTGAGTTTCAGCATCAAACAAAACTAAGATGGCCGCATCCAATGTGAACGGCTCACGGCTAGCAGTGATCACTGCTACAAACGGTTGATACTCCATTGGTAACCCATTGACAATGGAGGCAATCTTCTCTAGATCTGATATCGGGCTTCCACATGAGGCTAGCGCATCACAGACTTCCTTTATTTGAGAGACGTACGCTCTCATGCTGAGATCTCCCTTCTTTAGCGATCGGAGCTTGTAATGGAGGCTCATGACGATGGTTGTAGATTTGCTCGAGAAGAACTTCAGAACGGTGGACCAGATTTCTGTCGCTGTTTCCGCACCAACAAATTGTGATAGGAGGTTAGAATTGATCATGGATAGCAGCCACGAGGCTAAGGCGCTATCCTGTGCCACAAAGATCTCATAGTCTTCGCTTTCTTCAAGAACTCCTGCGGATCGAATTGTAGCCGGCGGCGGTTTAAGAGCACCGGTGAGAAGTTTCTCAAGACGATGACTACGAACAACTAACAGTACTTGCTGTTTCCAGAGTAAGAAATTTGTTTCATCCAAAACAATATTGACTTTCTTGTTTGCGAAAGCTTTACTCACCTTGGAAAGCGAGCCACCAGCACCACATTATCAAACGCAGAGATCGGATCATCGGGATTCGTCATGATCGGAAAGAGACAATAAAGAACCACCACCGTGAGAGACACCACGAGCCACCCAGAGAACGCAAGCTAGGAAACGGTTACGACGAAGCGAGCAAAGAAAACTCCTCAGAATCACTGGCGAATGATACCATGTTGTAAACCCTAGTTTAAAGAACTAGAAATGATAAACTCAGCTAAACATGAAGAATAGAGAAAGTAAACTGCCTCATTATGAAGAGAATTAATCCAAAAGGCTTGATTTCTAATTAACCAGTGCATGCAATGTATACATATTCTCATGACAGACTCTTAACCTCTTAACAGCTCAACCAACAGGCTAACCACCTGGACCCACAAGTCTGGCCTCTTTTCCAGAGCCTTTTGAGCCTTCTAACTGCTAACAATCCACAATGGTCATCCACTAATTTCTTGTTGCAGAAAGAAAAGAAGAAGGTTGGCGTTAGAGGGGACATGCCGGAGACGAAATTATGTGTATGTTTTCTTTTCTTTTCTTTTTTTTTTGTAAGATTTATAATGAAGCAACATGTTATACGTATTAAATATATGTGTACTTTTTTTATTAACTTTTTTTCGAGATCTTATCTTAGTAAGGTTTTAATGAGGTACATCCATCATGATAATAACTATATCTAAGACTTTTATTTAGTTTGTCATTAAAAATTCAATCTTTATTAGAATTAGAGTTACATATAATATTTACCTCTTTGCCTATAAATAGAAAATTTTAAAAAATACATTATGCACAATTTATATTGAGAATAACACACGTCTCTTTTTATATATATATATATATATCTATCTCTTTTGTTCTCATTCTTCTTCTACTTTATTCGCAATAATTAACATTTATTAAAAAAATATTTTAGTCTATGAAAAACTTTAAGTTCAAGAATACAGTAACATTATGTGGGTATTACTGCATTAGTACACTTATGACGTTCATTATTAGAACAATACCATTTAATTATGTTAAAATAAATCTTTTCACATATTTTTTTTGGAACGAATAATATTTTTAATTTCCCCAAGAACAATTCAACGTGTGTTAAAAAGTATAATCAGAGTACATTGCATTTTATATTTTTAAACAAAATTTTAATTGACAAAATCTTAAATAGAGAGTTAGGGACGAATACAGGGTTGACAGTGTCCCTTTATCAAATGGTTACCACTTTATCATACTTGCGTTAGGTCCGATGTCTCTCCACAGCTTCCGACCATCGGAGGTTGCCCCGTTGGAGTTTGCTGAGATTAGGAGATGTCACGTGGTCTGAATCGAGATTGCGGCGCCTCCTACGTTTCCGTGACGTTGCCTGGTTACTAGGGATTGCATTTGGTCGGAAGTGACATCTCCTAATGTGACCCGAGTAGTGTTGTCGGAAGTGACTCAAGGCATTTGGTCGGGCGTGGTTTTTGGTCCCCAGTTATCCTCCTTCTTCCCACTCCCCGACTGAGTCAGAGAATGTCGGATGCAGACTAAGAAAGGGATGAGGCTAAAATAAGACACTCTTACGGTGAGGCTAAAATAAGGCACTCTTACACAAATTCTTACTAAATTGGTAAAGATTTATGTACTTACACAAATTCTTACGATCTACATAAATTCTTATCCGAATGGTAAGAATTTAGGTTATAATATAAAAATTGTGTAGTTACACAAATTCTTATCTAAGACAAAATCTATACAAATTCTTACCACGTTGATAAGAATTTATGTAGTTACACAAATTCTTACAAAAAATGGTAAGAATTTGTGTAACTACATACTCCTACACAAATCCGTACAAAAATAGTAAGAATTTATGTAGTTACATAATTTTTTGCCTCATTTTAGTCTCACTCGAACCGTCTCAGCCTAGAACCTCTCCTAAGAAAGACTCATGTCTGGAATGAGTGTTTATGGATGTCTGATTGGGCCTTTTTACGGGGTAAGGGCAAAAATAGGATCTTTGAATCCTGTTTTGACCTTTGCATGATCCAGAATCGTAAAATGCCCAGCATAGGACGCTAACAGTGAACTCGCCGCACCACCATGGCGAGTTCCAAAAAAAATATTCTTTTTTATTCAAACTCGCCGTATCACCTAGGCGAGTTTCAATTTTTTTTCAAAAAATATAATCCTGTTTAAATCGTAATCAGGTGATTAACCTAATACTAAACCAAACTCGCCATATGGGTATGGTGAGTTTTGCATGGCATAACGTCCGTCCAACATCTCAACCAAGCGTTGTGACTGGGGAAGATGATCGTTGGATAACAACTACAAATTGGAACTCGCCGTGGATCCATGGCGAGTTCCCTTTTCTACCTGTTGCCCAACGGTAGATTTTTTCAAGTTAGAGTTTTATGTTGTGTAGTATAAATAGGAAGTTTGGTGTAGAGTGTTAAGCACCTAAATATTCTTCAACATCTTTAGTTCGAGCAAAGCACGTGATATTGTTGTTAAGCCGCGTGAATTTTGTAGAGCCCTAGAATCAAGCACGAATTTTTTTTGGAAGATTCAAGGTAAACGGTCTTTTGATTTTTTATTGTGGTGTTTCAGAGTTTTTTTATAAAACTATTTGTTATTTGATTGTGTTGTTACAATTTAACATTTTTTGGCAGAGTATTATTAGAACAAAAATGATGTTGTTAAGACGAGAAGATGATCACATCATGAACAACATGGACTTATTGGTAATAATTGATTAGTTATTTTTAATTTTAATTTGTAGTTTCTAAAAGGTATATTAGTAATTTAATTTAAATCTTTTTGTTTCTAGAGGGAGGAGAACAAATTTTGACCACGGATTCTAAGGAACAAGTTGCCATGTGCATAAATTTGTGGATTTCTAAAGACAAACAGATTTAATTACGCGGTGAAGATTTGTGATTTTGAGACCGTGTCGTAGGTGATTAAAGAGTCGGTGGAGCGTTAGTGACCGGAGACACACACCTTCCATATACCATAGAGGGAGTACACAATCACCCTCTAATATATAGCTATGCATAATGGCGTCCCAATTTTGGGATTGCCAGTCATTGCGTGCAACAACTATATTCCATAATACCTTTGTATTCAATAATTGGGGAAGACACCAGCGGGAACAGAAATATATGGCAAACGGGTGAGGATAACGTGGCTCAAGAGTGCATTTAAAGTGAATCAAAATTCCACAGCAGCCGAAATTGCAAATGTTGCTTAGACGTATATATTGTGCCTTATTAGTGGGATGCTAATGCTAGACAAATTAACTTTTTGTGTGCACACGCAGTACCTCCGGTTATTCAATAATGTGCACAGAGCAAGAAGATACAGTTGGGGATCTACAATATTAGCTTTCCTCTACTGAGAGTTGTGCAAAGCAACAACCTAGACATTCGTCAACGATAGATTCGTGCATGCCAATATTGGTGGGTGTTTGATGCTACTTCAGTCATGGGCTTGGTTCAGGCTTTCATTCTTGGCTCCAATTTCTAAACCTTTGTATGAATTCCTACTCACAACAAGGTAATAATTTTCATTCTCATAATCATATTTAATTTTTTTAGGGAAACCATGATGTATAATATATGTATGCATGTATTTGTATTATACAAATGGAGTGGGAACAACAAAAAGAATGTGTACCATACGAATTTAATCCTCAAAGTGAGAGCGAAGATTGACCTCTACTGCCAAGATCAGGTAATACAAATTTGTAATTTGAAATTTGTATCCCATATTTGGTTTTCATTGATAGTTGCCAAATCATATTACTTTTATATGCGAATGATTTTCTTTAATGGACAAATTGTTACAGTTTATATGGATGTCATATTTGGATGTTGATTTTAAAGTCCTGATTCCTGAAATTGTGTATGATAAAGCCGACAATTAGTTTTCCGTAATGTCTTGCTACATTTTTTGATTGTTGAGCTGTTTTATGGCAATCGGGTCCTTAGGTGTAAAACCAAAGTTTGATTTTGATATAACAATTTGTTTAAGGACTTATTTGTAAAAGAAAATAAATTTTTAAGTATCTCAAAGACTCACAATTTCCAAGGATTTTTCAATTACAAAATTATTTAAAGTCAAAAACTTAAACCCTATAAAATTTTCTAAGTGTTTTTAAAGCTAAATTCAAGTTTTACACCCAGACGTATCGATACGCCCTCAGGCGTTTCGATATGGGCTTAAATTAAAAGGCCACTGTAAGAATCTGTTTCAATATGGTTCCATCTGTATCGATACGACCTTCCTATAGGCTAAGTATTTTACTCAGGTGTTCTGATACGGTGCCATCTGTTTCGATACGGCCTTCATACTGGGTTTAAGATTTAAGAACAGCGTACCAATATAGTTACTAGCGTATCGATACGGTTGTTAAGGTTTTTCATTTATAATTTAAACGTTGCCTTGTCAGTTATTGGGAACATGTGATTTTAAAAAATAGTTAACCTGTATTGATACACCTTTAAGGCGTACCGATACAGGTTCAGACAGTAGCCCAAGTGAGCAAAATTGCATCGATACGACCTTGCCCGTATCGATACGCCCTTTTGTTTTACATTGAGATTGTACCGATACGCTTTCTCGCATATCAATACGCCATTGCATAAATTGTACACAATGGTTCTTTCTATTTTGAGACATGTATCGATATGGTTGTTCGTGTATCGATATGGGTAGTTGTAGAAGTGTATTATGGTGGGAAAAAAAGGGCCCAATGGCTATATTGATGTCTTCAACCACTCAAATAGCTAGAAATCAATGACAAGGTATAAAAGCAAGTCTCCGAAGCCTCAGCAACAACTATTGAACTTATTTGCAACATCCAAGCATATATCAAAACCATTGAGCTTAAAGAGTCAAATTATTGTACCCCACTTGTTGTAATCTTCATTGTATACATTTTTTCAAGTTTGGGGAGTGTTTGTATTTTGGGCAACAAATCAATCTTGTGAGAGATACATTTATGTTTGCCATTTCTTCATTGTAAAGAGAGAATCTTGGTTAATCTTTGGGTAGAAAGATTAACCGATTTGTAAAGGTTTCCTCCTAAGCCTAGAAAAGGGAATATCTAGTGGATATTGGTTCAAAATCCTTAGTGAGAGCTAAGGTAGTGGATGTAGATCTTGTTTGAAGCTTGAACCACTATAAATTGCCTTTTATTGGGCTCGTTAATCGCAACTGAATAGTCGTCCAAGTGGTGGAGAAGATTGATTTTTGGGTGATAGTGATTGAAGTAAAAAATAAGAATTGGACACAAAGAATTTAGAGTGGTTCGACTTTCTAACCAAAGCCTACATCCACTACCTTAGCTCCCCACCAAGGATTTCAACCAATTCACTAAGAATTCTTCCCATTTTCTAGGCTAAGGAGGCAACCATTTACAACCTAGACTCACTCACCAAGTCTAGCATCCATAGCTCACAAACTGAGCTTTGGGAACACTCTTTAATAAGAGAAAACTTAGCAAACTAAAAATCCCTCTAAAAGGTAATTGTTTGCACTTTTAAGCTCTCACCCAAAACCTAATACACTTGAGCATACATTGACATTTTAGCTCATCAAGTGTAGTGTTAAGTATGGCTTATATACTAGTAAAGGACAAATACTGGAGCGGAGCGGGAGTGAGCGAGTTGGTACGGTACGGGGTTATTTGGTAATTATACCAGGGTTACTCTTATATATGCATTATGTTGTAACCTAATTGTATTATCAAGTTAATAAGAAAAGAACAGCTGTTCATTACTCCCCGAGGACGTAAGCACATTGTTGAACCTCGTTAAAATCCTGTGTTCTTGCTTGTTTAATTTCCTATTCGTTTGCATTATTGCTCAACAAGTGGTATCAGAGCTTGATTGAGATGGCTATGTCCGGTGCAAAATTCAAAGTGGTAAAATTCAATGGTGAGGGTAACTTCAGATTGTGGCATATGAGGGTAAAGGATATGTTGGCGCAGCAAGGGATTTTAAGGGACGATCACAAAAACCAGTATCGATGGAGGATGAAGATTGGGAAGAATTACAGCAGTGAAAGACTAGAACCATAATGTTATGTTTGGTAGATGAGATTATGTATCACGTAATAAATCTGTCGTCTCTAGACGAAATATGGAAGAAATTGAAGAGTCAATTTATGTCAAAATCTATAACCAATAAACTGTATCTAAAGCAGAGGTTGTATAGGCTGAAGATACAGAAAGTCATGATCTGGCACAACATGTGAATGTCTTCAATCAAATAATCACTGATTTGGTTCAACTTGATGTGAAGATTGAAGATGAAGACAAAGTAATAATTCCGTTGTGTTTATTGTTTTCCTCTTATGAACACATGGTGACTACTCTTACATATGGGAAATAAACAGTCAAAACTGAAGAGATTACTGCAACCTTGTTCGCTCATAACCAGCGGAAGCAGAATGCAGTGGAAAGCTCTCATGGTGATAGTTTATATATTAAGGGTAATCGAGATCGTGGAAGGAAGTCAGAGAATAAGGGTTCTGGAAAATAAAATTCTAGATCGAAGTCTAGAGCCAAAAAGATGTTTCACTGCTACAAGTGCAAGGAGCCAGGACATATGAAGAAAGATTGTCCAAAGTTAAAAAGGTAGACAGATGATAAACATTATGCATCATCCAAAACTGTGAATGTGGTGCAGAATGACAATTCTGATTGCAGTGGTGGTGATATGCTTTCTATTTCAACAACTCAGTTCACAGATGCATGGATTATTGATTCAAGATGCTCCAATCATATAACGCCTAACAGGGAGTGGTTTTTGACATGCATGTCAGTTAATTCTGGTTCTGTCTATTTAGGTGATGATAGATGTTGCAATATTGTTGGTATTGGTGAAGTTAGAATTAAGATGTATGATGGTACTGTTAGAACATTATGTGATGTTAGGCATATACCATATTTGAAAAAGAATCCAATTTCCTTGGGCACTTTGCATAAGAATGGTTTTATTCCTAAAGCAGATGAGGATAAGGAAACTATTAGAATTGTTAAAGGTGCATTAACTGTGATGAAGGAAAGATTACTGTAGGGAATATCTATAAACTGTTGGGGAGTACAGTTGTAGGTGGAGCTCATTCTGTTGAGTCATATGATGATAATACGAAACTGTGGCACATGCATCTTGGTCATCTTAGTGAACGTGGAATTACTAAATTGAATAAAAGAAATTTGTTGCATGGTGTTTAAAGCTGCAAGGTCGATTTTTGTAAATTTTGTGTTCTTGGAAAATAGAATAAAGTTAGTTTCACGACTGGAAAACACAAAACTGAAGGGATTCTTGATTATGTGCATTCTAATGTATAGGGGCCTACCAGGGAATCATTATTGGGTGGATCTATGTACTATGTTACTTTTATTGACAATTTTTCTAGGAAAGTTTGGGTGTATTTCTTGAAACAGAAATATGAAGTATTTGCCAAGTTCCAGATGTAGAAAGTTGAGGTGGAGAACCAAATTGGTAGAAAGATCAAGTATTTGAGGTCTGATAATGGTACAGAGTACACAGATTCACAGTTTCACAATTCTATGAGGAGAATGAGATTCAAAGGCATTTTTCAGTGCGTAAGACACTACAGTAAAATGTTGTTGCAGAAAGGATAAACAGACCATTAACTGAAAGGGCTCGATGCTTGAGACTGAATGTAGGGCTTCCTAAAAGCTTCTGGGCAGAGGCTGTGAACATGGCATGCTACCTCATTAATAGATCACCATGGGCATCTTTGGGTGGAAAAGTTGCAGAAGAGGTATGGACAGGTAATGTAGTTGATTTCGATTACTTACAGATTTTTGGTTGTCCTGCTTATGTGCATGTACCTGGCGATGAAAGATCAAAACTTAATGCAAAGTCAAAGAAGTGCATCTTTCTGGGCTACAAGAAAGGTGTCAAAGGATACAAGTTTTGGGATCAGATAGCAAAGAAAGTAGTGATCAGTAGAGATGCAATTTTTGATGAGCAGTTCATGTTGCAGCAGAACCAAGACAAGGTGCTGGTGGATTTAGAACAATATCCAGTAGCAGTTGAGAAAGGTGTAGCAGCTGAGACAGATGAAAGTTCTAATTCAACATCTGGTGGTTCACAGTTGATTTACAAGATTATAGTCTAGCCAGGGATAGAGAGAGACACACCAATGTAAAAGCTCCAAGCAGATTAGATTTTGAAGACATTGTGTCCTTTGCACTTCACATTAGCAGTGATGATTCAGCTACTTTTCAAGGAGCTATCACTAGATAGGAGAAATGGAAGTAGATGGCTGCAATGGTTGAAGAGATGGAGTCTCTGCGAAAAAATCATACATAGGAGCTAGTTCGGATTCTTGAGGGAAAGAAGACTATTGGTTGCAAATGGGTGTATAAAAGGAAACCAGCAATAGTAGAAAAAATGGGAAAAGTTCAAGGCTTAATTGGTAACAAAGGGTTTTTTCACAGCAGAAGTGAGTTGATTATGATGAAATCTTTTCTCCTGTGGTTAGGCATACTTCAATCAGGGTAGTACTTGTATTAGTAGCTAGTTGGGATTTGTATTTAGAGCAAATGGATGTTAAAACTGCTTTTTTGCATGGTAATCTAGAGGAGCAGATTTATGAGCAGCCATAAGGGTTCACTCAATCTAGAAATGAGCATCTGGTTTGCAGGTTAAAGAAATCCTTGTATGGGTTAAAATAGTCTCCAAGACAATGGTACAAACAGTTCGACTCCTACATGATTCAGATTGGCTACAAGCGATGTGAGTATGATTGTTGTGTTTATGTTAAGAGCCTTGATGATGGTTCTTTTATTTTTCTGTTACTATATGTTGATGATATGTTGATTGTTACGAAGAATATGCATGATGTTGTTGGTTTGAAAGCTTTAGTGAGTCATGAATTTGATATGAAAGACTTAGGAGCTGCAAAGAAAATTCTTGGAATGGAAATTCACAGAGATAGAGGCTCAAGGAAACTATGGTTATCTCAGCAAGGCTATGTTGAGAAACTTTTAGATTGGTTTGGGATGAGCAATGCAAAGCCCGTGAGCACTCCATTGGCGAATCTTTTTAAGCTTTCTTCTGACCAGTGCCTGAAGACATATAAGGAAATTGAAGAGATGGAAAAGGTTTCATATGCAGTGCTATAGGCTGCTTGATGTATGCAATGGTATGTACTCACCCTGATTTAGCTCATGCTGTTGGTCATGTCTGTAAATACATGTCTAAACCATGTAGGCGATATTGGGAAGCAGTCAAGTGGATTTTCAGGTATTTGAAGGGTACTGTAGGACATGGAATTGTATTTGGTAATCAGCAACGTGATCTTTTGGTTGTAGGATATGTGGATTCGGACTATGCAGGTGATTTGGATGATAGAAGGTCTATATGTTGGAAGTCAACTGTTCAGTTTATTGTATGTTTTTACTTTTGGTGAAGGGTCTATATATTGGAAGTCAACTGTTCAGTTTATTGTGGCATTATCTACAACTGAAGCTGAATACATGGCAGTAGTTGAAGCTGTAAAAGAAGTTTTATGGCTTATTGGGCTAGTGAAGGAATTGGGTATTCAGCAAGGTGGAGTTTAGTTGCATTGTGATAGCCAAATTGTTATTCATTTGGCTAAGAATCAGGTGTATCATTCTAGAACAAAGCATATTGATGTGAGGTTTCACAATATTAGAGAGTTGATTACATCTGGTGAGATATTGTTACAGAAGGTGCATACCACAAACAATGTAGCTGATATGTTGACCAAGCCAGTTACTACTGACAAGTTCATGCATTGCTTGGACTTGTTGAATGTTTGCAATTGCTAGAGAAGCATGGTACCCCAACCCACTTTGATGTGTGAGAAACTCCTAGGTTTATCTCTTAAGGGGCATTATATTTGCCAAGGTGGATATTTGTTAAGTATGGTTCATATACTGGTAAAGGATAGACGCTGAAGCGGAGCGGGAGTGAACGAGCGAAGCGAGCAAACGGTACGGGGTTATTTGGTAATTGTACCGGGGTTACACTTATATATACATTATGTTGTAAACTAACTGTATTATCAAGTTAATAAGAAAAGAACAGCCACTCATTGCTCTTGGGGTTCTTTTCCTATGCTAGTGCTGGCACGGTACGGGGTTATTTGGTAATTGTACCGGGGTTACTCTTATATATACATTAAATTGTAAACTAATTGTACTATCAAGTTAATAAGAAAAGAACAGCCGTTCATTGCTCCCTGAGGACATAAGCACATTGTTGAACCTCGTTAAAATCATGTGTTCTTGCTTGTTTAATTTCCTGTTCGTTTGTCTTATTGCTCAACATGTAGTCTATAAAAAAAGGAAATTAAGCATTAAGACAAATTTTCATCATAATGTTGTTCACTTGAGGATCATTAGTCTTCCATAGATGCTTGGAGGTTCCTTTTATACTCCTAATTGAGCTTCTAGCCATTGGAGACCATTGGGATTGAATTGGAGCCGTTGGGGCCTTTATTTCCCACAATAATTGTAGTTTTAAAGCTGTCTGTATTGATACGCGGGTAGCCGTATCGGTACGTGTTCTTCATAAACTAGCCGTTGAGCTCTTTCCAGCTGATGCATATTGATACACTTAGGAATGTATCGGTACGACCTGCATTTTAAAAGACCGTTGGGAAAATAGTCATTGGGGTTTTTGCTACGTAGGCGTATCAAAACGCTAAGAGGCGTAGCGAAACAAACCCACACTGTATCGATAAGGGCAAGCCCTGTATCAGTATGGGTTTTGATAATTTCAAAAAAACTGTAGTTGAAACCCTAAGGCGTATCGATAAGGGGAATACCGTATCACAACGGTTACTTGAAAAACTCAGGTTTGGATACTTTAAAGACATTTAAATCATTCCAAAACCTTATAAAATCCATCAAACATATTTTCAAGTTGTTTGGACTTAAAATCATTTTTTAAATCTTTTCAATTTAGTCCAAAACTATTTTTCAATTATTATATCAAAACAAATATCCTAACAATCTCTCCCTTTTTGATATAATAAAACCAACTTGAAAAATTGTTTGTGATTCTCCCCTTAATATTTAAAAATTTGAATAAGAGATTTTAAAATTTAAATGAGGTTAAAGCTCCCCCTTATTCACTTGAAAAATCAATTTTTCAAACCATTTCTCCCCTTTTTGTTATATCAAAAAGAATTTGTAACTTTAAGTTCAAAATAACAATGAAGGTTAAAAAATAATTTGACACAAATAAAATTTTTAGTTTAAAAGTGGTTCCCCCTTTCTCAAAGCATCATCAAATGTTAGTGCAACAATTATGATAACCTAGTTGAATTGAAATAAATAAAACAAAATGAGCAAATAAATTCAACTAGAATTTACCACTTGGACCAAAGGGAGGATGTGAAGCCTTCCTTATTCAAGTGTTCTTCTTTGTGTGTATGATGCTCCCCCTCAATGTTGTACTTTGTTGATCATTCTCCTTCACACCTAAAACAAGACAATCAAGTAATTTTTGGTATCCAAATTGTTTTGGATCCATAGACGTTAGTAGCACAAACTTTAGTCCCCTTAGGAATCCATTTTGCAATTTCATCCTTTCTAGTTGAAGTAATTAATCTTTTTGGGACCCAAATACTTCTAAAACATTTTCCATTAAAAAATCCAGGGCACTAGATTTTCTTTGGTAAAAGTTTGATTTTCCAAAATCATTTTTCTTTTCAAGCTCTTTGGAAATCAAATATTTTTCTTCTTGAACTTTATGAAGCATGTTTTGTAAATCAACACATTTTTGCTCAAACTCATTGAATTTTGCTTCAAGTTCAAATTAGTTTTAGAAATCAAATCATTTCGAATTTTCAAATTTGAAATCATTTTCTTGTTTTTCAAAATGTGATTTTTAAACTTTAAAACCAAATCATCATCTTTTTCTTCCATTTTGCTATTTGATCATTTCATGGGTAAGAAGGGACCCAATTAGTTCATCAAGTTTGAGCTCCTTTAGGTTCTTGGCTTCGATGATAGCCGTCGTCTTGTCCTCCTATGATTCGGGAAGTGAATAAATCAACTTTTGAACGAGCTTTTCTTCTAGAGTCTCTTCTCCAAATCTTTTAATTCCATTGAATATTGTGGAGAAATGGTCGAACATGCTCTTGATGTCTTCATTCGGGTATATCTTGAAGTTTTCATACTCACAATTGAGAAGACCGATCTTGGTCTCCTTTACTTCGTTTGTTCCCCCGTATGTGGCTTTAAGCTTGTCCCATACTTCATTGGCACTCTCACAAGAAGATATCGTTGCATACACATCTGGGCTATAAGCACAAAAGAGAATGTGCAAGGCCTTGCAATTTGAATCCATCTTCTTGCGATCATCCGCTTTCCATTTTCACCTTTATTCTTTGTAACACGTACGAACCATCCTCAACAATGTCCCAAAGATGGTAATATTTGGCTATGATGAAGTACATCATCCTTTTCTTCCAATAGGAGTAGTTAGTCCCGTCAAAGAATGGCGGCCTATTGATGGGTTGCGCCATGAGATTCGGTTGGTGTTGGAATGAATTGTGCTCTTTGAGGATCAACTCTGAGGATGTTAATCCGATGCAAGAGACCTCTTTCTGATACCAATTGTTGGGCTCGATAATCACAATCGAATAGCTTGCCAAGTGGTGGAGAAGATTGATTTTCGGGTGATAGTGGTGGAAGCAAAAAATAAGAATTGGACACAAAAAATTTAGAGTGGTTCGGCTTTCTAACCAAAGCCTACATCCACTGCCTTAACTCCCCACTAAGGATTTCAACCAATTCACTAAGAATTATTCTCATTTTCTAGGCTAAGGAGGTAACCATTTACAACCTAGGCCGAGCTTTGAGAACACTCTCTAACAAGAGAAAACTTAACAAACTAGAAATCCATCTAAAAGGTGATTGATTGCACTCTTAAGCTCTCACCTAAAACCTAATACACTTTAGCGTATATTGACATTTTAGCTTATCAAGTGTAGTCTATAAAAAAATATAAAATTAAGCACTAAGACAAATTTTCATCATAATGTTGTTGACTTGAGGATCATTAGTCTTCTATAGATGCTTGGAGGTTCCTTTTATACTCCCAAATGAGCTTCTAGCCATTGGAGACCATTGGGATTGAATTGGAGCCGTTGGGGCCTTTATTTCCCGCGATAATTGTAGTTCTAAAGCTGTCTGTATCGATACACAGGTAGCCATATCGGTACGTGTTCTTCATAAACTAGCTGTTGAGCTCTTTCAAGCTAATGTGTATCGATACACTTAAGAGTGTATCGGTACGATGCATTTTAAAAGACTATTGGGAAAATAGCCGTTGGGGGTTTGGCTTTTGGGGTTTTTCCTACATAGGCGTATCGAAATGTTAAGAGGCATATCAAAAAAACCTCACACCGTATCAATACGGGCAAGCCCTGTATCGGTACAGGTTTTGATAGTTTCAAAAAGACTATAGCTAAAACCCTAAGCGTATCGATACGGGGAATACCGTATCGGTACGGTTACTTAAAAAACTCAGGTTTGACATACTTTAAAGACATTTAAATCATTTCAAAACCTTATAAAACCCATCAAACATATTTTCAAGTTGTTTGGACTTAAAATCATTTTTGAAATCTTTTCAATTTAGTCCAAAACTATTTTTCAATTATTATATCAAAACAAATATCCTAACACCTTGTTTTCAATTTTTATCATTTCAATTTGCTCATTCAATTTTCAAAAAGACAATTCACCCCCTCTTGGCCAATTACACATTGATTGATCCACTCAATAATTGGTATCAGAGCTAAACTCTTTGAGGGACTTACATCCACAAAAGGAGATCCTAGAAGAAGATGATTTGACTACAAATCATGGCCATGACGTCTACCTCTGGGCCAAACTTGTACGAGTCACAATCTATCACCAAATCACTGTTCTTCAAAGGGGATAACTACCCCTATTGGAAGAATAGAATGTTACTCTTCATCAAGTCCAACGACTACACCCTTTGGGATATAGTAGAAGATGGTCCAATCATTCCCACGAAGAGAGATGAAGAAGGAAGACTCATTCTGAAGATAAAAGTGGAGATGATAGATGAAGATAGAAGAAGACTACAAGTGAATGACAAGGCTCTACACATCATCTTTTGTGCACTTGGACCCAACATGTACGCGAAGATGTCATCTTGCACAAGTGCGAAGGTGGTGTGGGATAAGCTAGAGACCACCTACAAAAGAACCAACGATGTAAAGGAGACCAAGATTGGAATCCTTAATTTGAGCTACGAGAACTTCAAGATGGAGCATGATGAGAGTGTCTCCAAAATTTTTGGTCGGTTCTTTGTTATAGTAAATGGTCTCAAGGGCTTCGGTGAGATCATTCTCGAAGACATGCTAGTCTGAAAGCTTTTCTATTCTCTTTCCGAATCATGGGATGGGAAGAGAATCGCAATCATCGAGGCCAAGAATTTGAAGACGTTGAAGCTCAATAAATTAGTGGGATCTCTCCCTACTTGTAAGATCATAAGGCAAGGAAGAGAAGAAAAAAAGAGAGAAGAGGAAAGAGTGAAGAAGCAAGAGGTAGAGAACAAGAAGCAAGGAATTGCTCTCAAGGCTTCTCAAGAGGAAAGTAACTCTAGAGAGGATGAGTTTGAAGAATTGGCTATGATAGCCAAGTGATTCTATCAGTTCATAAAGTCCAACCGATGAAGAAAATTTCAAAGAAGAAGAGACTTCAAGAACAAGAACAAAGAACATGAGAAATATCAACTCATTTGTTATGAGTGTAAGAAGCTGGAGCATATTAGATCCGATTTCCCACAACTCAAGAAGAAGAGCTTTGAAAAGAAAAAGAAGCCCAAGGCCCATGTTGCTACTTGGAGTGATGAGGAATCACCATCCGATGGAGAGGAGCAAGAAGTGGCCAACCTTTTCCTCATGGCTCTTGATGATGATTCTAAGGTAAACCCTAACTTATCTACTTTCGATTTCACTTTTGATGAGTTTCAAGAAGCATATGATGAGTTACAAGAGGTTTACGGTGAGTTGGTTGAGAAGTATAAGGAATCGGTTTTGAAAAGCAAGAAAATGATTTTCGATTTAGAAACCCAAAACAATTTCCTTTCCAAAACCAACTCGGAATTTGAAAAGAAGATTTTGGTTATACAAGATAGCCTAAAATATTTTCAAGATGAAAATGTTGATTTAAACAATCTTTTTTCCAAAGTCCACGATGATCACCACAAAGTGGTGAATGAACTCAAAGCTTCTTTGAACAAAGTTGGTACTACTACTTTTAAAAATGGTCAATCTTCTAAAACCAACTATATAAAAAGAAACTTTGTGAAGCATGAACAAAAAAGCTCTCAAAGGTACCCTAAAGGTGAAAGAGTTAGAAGTGTATGGGTTCCTAAGAAACTTGTAGCTTCTAAAAACATTCATGCAATTGCATCTTGGATTCCTAAGGGAACCAAGTATTTATGAGCTAATTCACATGGACCCAAAATGATTTGGGTACCAAAAACCAAGATTTAATTCTTTGTTTGTAGGGGGAGCATTGCTATAAGGCCAAATCTTCAAGTCAAAACTCATGGTACCTTGATAGTGGATGCTTAAGGCATAGGACCAGAGACAAGAGTAGATTCATAGAGCTAAAGCCAAGGAGTAGTGGAGTGGTGACATTTGGTGACAACTCCAAATGCCACATTAAGGGTATTGGTTCCATTGGTAATCTCTCTTATATATTCATTGAAGATGTTTTATATGTCAATGGTCTAAAACATTAACTTGTTAAGCATTAGTCAACTATGTGATAAAGGTTTTAATGTTCTTTTTGATGTTAATGGTTGCAAATTTTTGGACATTAAAACATATAAGATAATGCTTATTGGTCATCGCATAGGTAACATTTGCATGGTGCATTTAGATGACATTCATACATCCCAAGCATTTTTTATTGCTAAAGATGAAAATGGTGCATGGTTATGGCATAGGAAACTAGGGCATGCTAGCATAAGTGTTTTAGAGAATTTAGTTTCCCAAAATCTAGTAAGAGGTTTACCTAAGTTAAATTTTTCTTTAGATAAAAATTGTGATGCTTGTGCTAAGGGTAAACAAAAACGTGTATCTTTTAAATCCACTAATGATGTTTCAACTAGTAGGGTATTACAATTGATCCATATGGATCTTTTTGGGCCAATTAGAACTACTAGCTTGGGTGGAAAATCATATGCATATGTCTTAATAGATGACTTCTCTAGATACACTTGGGTTCTCTTTTTAAGTACTAAAGATGAGGCTTTAGAAAAATTCGTCACGTTTTCAAAAATCACTCAAAATAATCTTGGTCAAAACATTTCACATATTAGAAGTGACCATGGAACGAAATTTCAAAATCTTGGTTTTGAGGATTTTTGTAACTCTAATGGTATTAGCCATAATTTTTTCACACCTTGCACTCCTTAACAAAATGGGGTAGTTGAGAGGAAAAACCATACTTTAGAAGAAATGGCTAGAACCATGCTTTGTGAAAACAATTTACCTAAGTATTTTTGGGCGGAAGCCACAAACACAGCTTGTTACATTATTAATCGAGTAATGATTAGGCCAATTTTAAAGAAAAATCCTTATGAGATTTTAAAATCAAAGAAGCCTAACATTAGCTATTTTCATCTTTTTGGATGCAAGTGTTTTCTTTTAAATAATAGAAAAGATCATTTAGGTAAATTTGATGCAAAAAGTGATGAAGCTATTTTCTTAGGTTACTCTTTAAATTCTAAAGCCTATCAAGTTTTTAACAAAAGAATCTTAGTTATAGAAGAGTCTATACATGTGGTTTTCGATGATAACCTCATTCCGAGGAAGGATTCTTGTGATGATGATGATGTAGGGGTCATTAAAGCCAATGACGGTGGACAATCATCAAAGGTGGATGAGGTTCCAACCAAAGAAGAAGAAGCATAAGATCTTCCCATAGAATCCTTGAAGGACATGAATCTTGAGGAAAAGGAAGTGAGCTACCCAAGGGAACTCAACTATGTCAAAGGTGGTGAAATCTTGGGTAATCCATCCAATGGGGTAACTACTAGATCCTCTCTTAGATTAATGAATAATGTTGCATTCATTTCATGCATTGAGCCTAAAAATATCAAAGAAGCATTAAAAGATTATTTTTGGATATTGGCCATGCAAGAAGAACTTAATCAATTTGAGAGGAGTAAAGTATGGACATTAGTAATAAATCTACTATAGGAACTAAATGGGGTTTTAGAAACAAACTAGATGGGAGTGGTAACATAATGAGAAACAAGGCTAGACTTGTTTCTCAAGGTTACACTCAAGAAGAGGGAATTGATTTTGATGAAACATATGCACCCGTAGCTAGAATGGAAGCTATTAGGATGCTATTAGGATGCTTCTGGCATTTGCATGTTATCATGAATTCAAGCTTTTTCAAATGGATGTAAAAAGTGCATTTTTAACTGGTTTTATTAATGAAGAAGTGTATGTTGAACAACCACCCGGTTTTGCAGATCTAAATTTTTTAAATCATGTTTTTAAATTAACTAAAGCTTTATATGGTTTGAAACAAGCTCCTAGAGCTTGGTATGAAAGGCTTTCAAACTTTTTGATTGAAAAAGGTTTTGAAAAAGGCAAGGTAGACACTACACTTTTCATTAAAAGAAATGACAATGACATCTTAGTAGTACAAATTTATGTTGATGATATAATTTTTTATTCTACTAATGAGTTGTATTGTCAAGAGTTTGCTAAGATAATGCAAGGTGAGTTTGAGATGAGCATGATGGTGGAGCTCTCATTCTTCTTGGGACTCCAAATCAAGCAACGGAATGATGGCATCTTCTTCAATCAAGCTAAGTACATCAAGGATATGCTCAAGAAGTTTGGCGTAGAGAATGTGAAACCTCAAGCCACACCAATGAAGCTCACCTATAAAGCTTGAAAAAGATGAAGGTGGTAAGTGTGTTGATTCTAAAGTTTATCGTTCTATGATTGGTTCTTTACTTTACCTTACCGTAAGTAGACCCGACATTATGTTTAGTGTTTGCTTGTGTGGTAGGTTCCAAGCTAGTCCTAGAGAATCACACCTTATAGCCATTAAGAGAATCTTTAGATACCTTAGAGACACACCACGTTTAAGTCTTTGGTATTCTAGAGACTCATCATTTGACCTTCATGCTTATTCTGATGCGGATTATGAGGGTTGTAAGATAGATAGAAAAAGTACCTCCGACATTTGCCAATTCCTAGGTAGTATGCTCATATCTTGGTTCTCTAAGAAACAAAATAGTGTAGCTCTATCTACCACCGAAGTAGAATATATATCGGTCGGAAGTTGTTGTACTCAAGTCCTTTGGATGAAGCAACACCTTCTAGATTATAGAATTGATGTAGGTACCATACCCCTTAAGTGTGACAACACTAGTGTCATATGTCTCACTAAGAATCCCATCCAATATTCTAGAACCAAGCATATAGAGATAAGACATCATTTCATTAGGGATCATGTCCTAAAGAATTATGTTATTCTAGAGTATGTTGATACCTCAAACCAACTAGCGGACATATTTACCAAACCATTAGACAAAGAGCGTTTTTGGAATCTTAGGACAGAGTTAGGTCTAACTAGCCTATCTTGACCTTTTAGAGCCCCTTAGTGCCAAAAATTTGCTTGAATTTGAATGATGATCATGCTTTTGTTATTTTTCTTCTTGATGCATCTATTCTTGTTGCTAGGGGGAGTATGCATCTATCTTAGCCTATTTTTTGTTCATACATCGTACACATGCATTTCGGTTCGAATAAAATCGAACTTTTGAGCAAGTTGTGGCCTAAAATTTATTTTCTGGGTTATTCGTATCGAAATGGGTGAAGGTGTTTCGATACACCATTCTTGACTCAACCCAGATTGCATTCCTCAGCACAAGTGTATCGATACGAGTCCAACCATATCGATACGGGTTCAAGAACATATTTTGATACAAGTGAGTTCATATTGAAACGATGTCTATGTTTTGATATACATGTATCGATACGCCACGTGACGTATCGGTACGTGCGAATGCAGATCCTTAAATAAGTCCTTAAAAGGGTTTCCTTCTTTAAAACAAAATCCTAATTAAACTTAAACTCTCTCAAAAACCCTAATATTTTTCTTATAAATACCCATCAAAACCCTTATTTTTTATCAAATCTTTTAAGGGTTTTTGTTCTTTAAAACAAGTCTAATCTCTCTCTCATCAAATTGGTGCATCTTCATCCTTCATTCATCCAATTCCATAACTCAAGGTATATTTTCCTTTCCTTTTCTTTTTTGATTTATTTTATTTTTACATACTGATTTTAGTTAGTTTTTGTCTAAAAAGTAAACATATAGTATGGGTTTTGATGTTTTTGCAATAATTCCTTAAAATCCAAAATTCTTTTATTCGAGCATAAAAATTATATTGTATATTTTTATAATATGTTTTTCGAAAATCATTTTACCAAAATTTCTTTTTATATTTGTATATGGTTTTAAACTATATTGTATTTTTTTAACAAAAGCATTGAGCATTGGATTATTTATTGGATCAAATATGATGATTTATGCATACACTGTTTTTTGTGCCTAAATTGTTTTCCAGATTATCTATGGCACAAAGAAAAAGAGCTAGAACAAGCGAGGTTGGCGAGTCTTCAACCGAAGACAATTCGACACGTCTCAACTGTAGCGACGTTTTTCCTTTCCTTTTTTCTTTAAAAGTCTTTGTTTTAGAAAAATTGTCAGCTGCTACTTTCCCCCTAAATCATCTCTTTGAAATCCTTGTTTAAAATGGGGATTTATTTAAAAATCTCTTTTTTCTTTTGAAAATCATAAAAAATTTGGAGTCGCCACCAGCCACTTGGGTAAGGTAGGCCGGACACCATAAAATACCAGAGATTCGTTATGAAAGGATATGGGAGTTGGTTATGCGTGGGGAAGGATTAGCACCCCCATCACACCCAGATATCGGTACCATGATATTTGTTGCCTTTAAAATTGATGGAATTTGTTGGAATTTTGAATTAAGTTTAATTTGACATTCATAATTGAAAATCGACTTCGATTGTACAAGCTTTATCAAATCAGTAGGTTAGAATTAATTAGACATTTAATTAATAAGGATGACGATACACTTAGAATTAATTAGACATTTAATTAATAAGGATGACGATACACCGGACCATAGACTAAACCGAGATCATATAAGTCTGACTATCGTGTTAGTTTATGGTTTGGATCCCGTATGTCACCTTTATGCATGGTGCAATCAGTTATAATATGATGAAATGATCTTGTCTATTTTAATTATCATTTACCTCGAAGCGGTAACAGTTAATCCAAATATTTGGTCAACATCTATTGAGGCAAGACTATTACGATATGAATATCGGGATTAATGAATACCCCTTTTTATGATTTAGGTTAATTAACATGAAATCCAAACATTAAAAGTCACATGAATGACAAATAAGGGATGAAAAACAAGGGCACAAAAGGAAAACACACAAAAGCCCACCCGAAGTCCTAACCTGTAAAGGCCCAAGTTATAGAAAGCCCAAATGGTGATCTACCTATTAATTAAATGATTCTAATATTTAATCCTAAGTTGATTAGCCCTAAAATACTAGGAACCCTAACAAGTTATGATAATTAATCCGATATTTAACATAAATCTAATTTCAATGCCAATTTTAACTTAATGGTTTTTAAGAAACATTCAATTAACTTAGTGAATTTAACACTTGCCCTAGTAAGCCAAAGGTAAGTTTAACTTCACTAAATTAATTCGAACCTCAATCTAATTAAGGCTCTAAAAGGACCTAATCCTAGAATTAATTTAGTTAATTTAATGATCGTGCTCCTATGAGGCGAGCACACGATCTAAATTGATTAGATTAATTCACTTAATCTAATTTAAATCCTAAAGGCCCAAAACTAATAAAACTAGGCCCAAGACCAAAAGCCCAAACAAAAACCACATATACACGAATAAACATATTATATATTCTATACTAACTTATATATATGACATTTATAAAAAAAAGGCTTTGTATTTAAAAACCTTGTATGATATATACTATATAAAAACTTATATTATATTAAGAAACTATATTATATATTTTTACAAAAAACTATATATATTGTATTCTTTAAAAAAAACTTTTATATATAAACAAACTATACATAATATAAGCTTTATATTACGTAAAACACATTTGTTATATATAAACTATATATATTATACGGAAAACTATACATTATATAAAAGACATATTATATAAGAACCATATATTAAAGCTATGTATATTATATTATCAAAAAGGTACATTTTTTATATATAAAACTATATTTTATATATATTATATATATGTATATCTATATAGGATATATAATATATACGGAAAAGAAATTTACATATAATACAAATACGTATGCATGTAAGCACATATCTTTGAAAGGGCACTAGCTATACATATTTACAATTTTAAACTATATTATAATATATATGTAACACCCCTTCCCGACCAGGTCGGAGTATGCTACCGAAGAACTAATGGCGATCAATACGATAATTTCATACAGTAAGCAATGATAATAGGCCCGGCATTCAAGAATGAGTGATATAAAATTTCAATTAATCTATTACAAGTCTATGATTATACAATTAGGACCAAACTATAACATATACAAGTTTAAGGGACTTAACCGCAATTTCAGTATTTTAGTGGTCCGATACTGAAACTTATCTTACTAAAACGAAATCCATCATGAAAAAAATAAACATACAAATTTTCATACTATTCGGAGTTCATATGCCCATTCAATTTAGCCATGCAATAATCAATGACCATTATGTAAACAATACAAAACTGTGATCTTTATCTTTTAACAGAATTAACTGTCACCGTACCAATACCCTTATAGCCGTATCGGTACGCTAAACCTAATCCCCAAATTTTAGATTCAATTGCAATAGAATCGTATCAATACGATTGAGGGCCGTACCGATACAAGTTGACCATGTTTACTTCGTATCGATACACCTTGGCCCCGTATCGATACCTTTTTTACACCCAAATTCCAGTAGGCAAAATCAGTACCGATATGCCTAGGCCGTATCGATCTGCCCCTTGTTGACCATCGTTGACCTGACCAAATATGCAAGGTCATATCGATACACCATCAACCGTACCAATACGCCTTGCCTTGTAATGACAAATTTTTGCTGGTTTTTATTCAATTTAACCTAACAAACAAGGTCCAAATGTAATGGAATTTTACCAGTAAGTTTTAAACAATATAAACTACTAGCATACCAAATTTCGTGATGATCTGAATCCATTTACTATGTTTTAACTTTTAGAGCCAAATATGCATTTTTAGTCACTTTTATGCCATTCCAAAAGGGCCATTAGGGTATTAAGCACTATTACACCACAAGCACAAAATACACATATCAAAAGGACCTTATATTACTGTTCTAAGTACTTTGCCACCCTACTAGGAGTTTATAGGTTCGGTATACTTACTTTAGACTTGCTTGTGACTTTTACAACGCAACGACTCCCCCGATCTCCGACGTTGAATCTCTTAACCTGAAATGGATAAAATGCAATGCATTAGGCATATATTGCCTAGTGAGGTAGTCACAATTAAAACACAATATCAAGGTAATGCATTCCAATTCATAACTTGACAATGACAATGCAATAGATCAATAGAAACAATGCAATGATCATATTCAATAACAATGATTCCTTAATTCATTAATAACCTTTGGATCGATTCTGGATAATGGATACGCGAATTCCTACGCCTCGCCAAATAAATGAATGGTTTAGTCCCTCCGCTTCTCCAAGGTGACCAATATCCCAACACATCATCCCGCCTCGCCAAATCAATATAGGTTGTAACCGTAGAACCGTAGTCCACTCGTACATTGAGCTCGTAAATTCTATGGCATGCCAATTATATCCAGTATCCTTCGAATCCAAGGTTCGGTGACAATATCAATAATTCATGTTCAATATCAATAGACATGTTTATTGCTCTTACCAATAAACAATATTTCAGTGTCTATGTTCAATGACAATATCAATAACAATGGCAATGTCCGATGATCCCAAAGACATCAACAATGAACAAAGTTTCATTTACAATGTTTCGATAATAATAATGAAGTTAACTTCAATAATCAATGACAATTAATATATCAATGGCTATATCAGTGCTCTATATCAATGTCCCATATTTTCTTGATTCAATGACAATGGCGATGTTAATGGTAATAAAAATATTCAATGACAACTACGATAGCTATGTCCGATGTTCAATGACAATGACGATGACATTGACAATGCTTAATACTCGATGCGATAACTTACCAATATTTACCATAATGTTTGTTAAGTGGTTCGATGCAACGATCCTTAACAACAGAGTTAGCAATGACAATTCTATTAACAATAAGGTCGGGAAAAGCACCTAGCATAATCCCGAGACTCCGGCTACACTTACCTCGATATTTCGAAGCTTTCAAGGCTCTCGGATAGCAATCCCCTTGTTTCTAGTTTTCGTTGGTGATAGTGGATGATCTCTACCAAATTCTTGAGCTAGGTAAAAATAATAGGATTCAGTTAGATTCATTATTACGATGCTGAAATCAATATAACAATATCAAAATCAAAATCGAAGCTTAAAATAGCTATTAGCTGTCAAACTCCATGGATGGCCAAACCCTAGCTTAGGATTAAACTTGATATATCCATGGAATTCAAGGGTTGTTTAGGGATTATAGCTTACCCGATCACTTGAAACGATTCAATAACAATAAATCAAAGAAAAAGCTAACTTGAAATCAAGCTCCAATGGAGGTGCTTGCTTAGGTGAAAAAGATGATAAAAAGGGAGGTGTTTGCTTCTCAAGTCTCGAGTAAGTTGTTCTTCTTTCCTTAGCTATTTACTTTGTGTTAATAGCAATAGGTTTCCTTCTATTGAAGGAAATTTCTCGGTAATCCCACGTATGGGATTTATAATTGAGGAGGGGCTAATAGCAAGGTTAGTCCCTCAACTCTCATTTCCTTATACTTTTATCCCCAAACTTCCAATTTCTATAATTTAGCCACTAAAAGGTTTCTAATACATTCATTAAGGTCATTAAACAATAATTCGACTCAATAGGTTCCAATATCAATACAATTGACCATGTGGTCAACATCAATACAATATTTAAACATATCTGATATAGGGTTTCCAATCGCCAAAACCCAATTCTGACTAGGCCTAATTTTGGGGTGTTACAACTCTTTCCACCTTAAGAAAAATTCGTCCTCTAATTTTTACCTAGATCAAAGAGATGAGGATATTGCTCTCGCAATGTCCCCTCTAGCTCCCATATTGCTTCCTTAGCGGTATGGCTCTTCAAGAGCACTTTAACCAATGGAATAGTCTTGTTGCAAAGTCTCTTGGCTTCCCTTGCAAGAATTTGAACTGGTTCTTCTTCATAAGATATGTTGGATTGAATTTCTACAGATTCAGGCTCAATGATGTGCGAAGGATCAGAACGATACTTTCGAATCATGGATACATGAAAAACGTCATGGATTTTACTCATTTTTTAGGGCAACAATAAGCGATAAGCCACATGGCCAACTTTTTCAGTAACCTCGAAGGGTCCAATAAATTGGGGACTCAGTTTCACTTTCTTACCAAACCTTAGAGCTTTTCACCAACTTCCTATTGAATATCTCTATGCTTAAGATCAGCATAGGCCTTCTGTCGGTCAAAGGTTGTTTTCAAATGGTCGTGGATAATGGCAACATGTTCTTCAGTTTCCTGAAATAAATCAGGGCCCAACATCTTGCCTTCACCGAGCTTAGACCAGCATAAGGGAGTTCGACAATCCCTCCCATACAATGCTTCATAGAGTGCCATCTTAATAGAAGCTTGGTAGCTATTGTTGTATGCAAATTCAATGAGGGGTAGAGATTTCTCCCATGATTCGCCAAAATCAATAATACACACTCGCAGCATGTCCTTCAAGATCTGTATTACCTGTTCTGATTGGCTATCAGACTGAGGGTGAAATGTAGTACTAAGATTAATTATAGTGCCAAAGCTTATTGCAACGACTTCTAGAACCGAGATGCAAATCGAGGATCTAGATCGGATATGATAGATTGAGGTACTCTATGGAGTCGAATGACTTCTTCGATATACAAGTCAGCCAGTTTGGGAAGACCGTAGTCTATTCAAATCGGTAAGAAATGTGCTGACTTGGTAAAACGATCCATAATGACCCAAATAGCATCGTGTTTAGTAGGAGTCAGAGGTAGGCCACTGACAAAGTCTATAGTGATCTTCTCTCACTTTCATTGCTGCAAATCAATAGGTTACAGTAATCTAGCAGGGACACGTTGTTCAGCCTTAACACGCTGACATGTGAGGCACTTAGACACAAACTCAACTATGGCTTGTTTCATGCCTAGCCAACAATAAAGCTCCCGTAGGTCCTTGTACATTTTTATTGACCCTAGGTGAAAAGAGAAAGAGCTCGAATAAGCTTTCTTGAGGATATTAATGCGAAGAGGTTCATCATCAGGTACACAGACCCGGTCGTGAAAACATAAGAGTCCTTCAAAATTTATTCTGAAATCAGGGTTATCTTACAGCTTGGAGATGTTGGCTTGAAGTTTTGAATCCTATCTTTGGAATGCTTGAATCCTCGAAGTAATGGTAGACTAAACTTGAAGATCAACTACAAAGCAGCGATGCTTCCTAAAACGGAAGTGGGCGTTGATAGCTTGAGAAGCTACAACACAAGGACTTGTAACGAGTCAGTGTATAAATCATTACATTAAACTTGAAGATCAATAACAATACTTACCAGGCAGAGGTTTACGGCTGAGTGCATCAGTTATAACATTGGCCTTGCCCGGGTGGTAGTCAATGACAAGGTCATAATCCTTGAGGAGTTCCATCCATCTCCATTGCCGGAGATTCAACTCTTTTTGGGTTAAGAGATATTTGAGACTTTTATGATCGGTAAAGAGGTAACATTTCTCCCCATAGAGATAATGTCTCCAAATTTTCAACGCAAAGACAACTATAACCAATTCTAGATCATGAGTAGGATAATTCATCTCATGTGGCTTGAGCTATCTCGATGCATAAGCAATGACCTTGCCTTCTTGCATCAATACACATTCTAACCCAAGATACGATCCATCACTGTAAACTGTATAGTCCTTACCTGGCTCGGGTTGTACTAGAACTGGTGAATAGGTCAAAACTTGTTTCAGTTGATCGAAGCTCCTTTGTTGATCTGCAATCCAAAAGAACAGAGCTTTCTTTCTCAATAACTTAGTCAAAGGGGTTGCTATCATAGAAATCCCATTGATGAATCTCTTATAATATCCAGCAAGACCAAGAAAACTTCTTACTTCACCAATGTTCTTCGATGGATACCAATCAAGAATGGCTTGAATCTTCTTCGGGTCTACTTAGATGCCCGAAGCCGATATAACGTGCCCAAGAAAGGTAACTTTAATAAGCCAAAACTCACATTTTAAGTACTTGGCAAATAATTGTTTCTCTCATAAAGGTTTGAAGCACAATGCGGAGGTGATCACGATGCTCCGCTGCATCCTTGAAATAGATTAGGATGTAATCAATGAATACCACCACAAATTTGTCTAGATAGGGTCTAAAAACCCAATTCATTAGGTCCATAAAAGCTGCCCGTGCATTGGTTAGCCCAAATGGCATCACTAAGAATTCATAGTGACCATACCTTGTACGAAAGGCAATTTTAGACACGTAACATTCTTTAACTCTCATTTGATAATAGCCAGACCTTAAATCGATCTTGGAAAACACAGTGGCATCATTGAGCTGATCGAATAGGTCATCAATCCTTAGCAACAAGTATTTGTTCTTGATGGTCACCTTGTTCAACTATCGGTAATCAATACATAGTCTCATGGAACCATCATTCTTCTTCACAAAGAGAATTGAAGCTTCCAGGGTGAAGAACTCGGTCGAATAAAGCCTTTATCAAGCAAATGTTGAATGGGCCTTTAACTCTTTTAGTTCAATGGATGCCATTCGATAAGGTGCAATGGATATTGGAGTAGTTCCAAGTTGCACGTCGATGCTAAATTCAACCTCACGGGTTGGGGGTAAACTTGAGAGTTCATCAGAAAAGACATCGGGAAACTCACACACAGCATCAACATACGATATATGTGGCCTATCTTTAGCTTCAATTGTCAAAGCATACAAGGAAGAATTTCTGGAATTCATTAACACAATACTCTTATTGCCAAGGCCTCGGAGATACAATCTTCGTTTATTACAATCCACCCATGCTTGATGCTCACTAAGCCAATCTAGACCCAATATCACATCAAACTCGTGGATCGGTAAAGCCAACAGATTGACCACGAAAGGAATCCTTTGAATCACCACAGGGCAATTCTTACATACAAAGTTTATGGTGACACAATCACCAAGTGGATTAGTTACAGAGATCCTCGATGCTATAGGTTCACTAGTCTTTCCATACTTCTTGACCAGTTCAGTACTTATAAAAGAATGAGTAGAGCCAGGGTCAATCAATGCATATAAAGAATAGGAATACAGTTCAATGATACCTGCAATGACATCAGGCTCATCTTCCTCCTCCTTGCTCTTCACATGGCACATCTAAGTAGGAGTATTGGATTCTTGCTTACTACGTGCCTTGCCAAAGCCACTAGGTCTCCCTGAAGCTCCTGACGAACCTTGTATTGACCCCTTTCCTTGGAAGAACTAAGTAGGGGATGCGGTACTTGCTAGTGTTGCATAGACTTGGTTGCACCCAATGGACAATCACGAATGAAATGACCTTGTTCACCACAATAGAAGCATGCTCCCGTTTGCTTACGACACTGACCTGCTGGGTTTCATTTCTGGCAGTAATTACAAACTGGATTCTGTGTATTTCGGTTGGAGCCTACAGTGCTTTCAACTGAGGCCGTCTTGGCAAAAGAGCAGGTCACCGTTTGAGGTTTTTCAATGTTCCCAGAACGGGAAGGTTAAAAATGCACATTTTTCTTGGGGCCTTGATTATTACTCTTTTTATTCCACTTGGGAGGTCGAGAATTATCCCTAAACCTCTTTTCGATCCTACTAGTTCCACCTGACCTCAAGGTCGTTTGTGCAGCTTCAATGGCCTTAACTCGGTTCACAAGTTCTTGGAAATTTGTGATCCCCAAGGCATTAAACATAGGGCGTAATTCATCACTAAGCCCAGCAATAAACATCTTGCACTTGTCTTCTTCATTCTTAATGTACTCTGCACCATAATGACAGTACTTGCAGAAATCATGAATGTACTGCTCAACAGGTCAACCGCCTTGCTTCAAGTGGAGGAAGATGTTGCATCTTTCTGCGAGGTAATACTCGCTAATGTACTTCTTTCAGAATTCATGAAAGAAGAATCCCAAGTAACTGGTTTTTCATGGATGGTAAGAATAGTGGTGTCCCACTACTGCAATGCTTCATCAGCTAGCAATACAATGGCGCACTCCAGCTTGTGTTCATTCGAGCACTGTAGTTATTTGTTCAGAATCCTTAGCGTGTTGTCCAACCAAGATTATGTAATCTCAAGACTGTCATCATGTCCGGTAAAGGTGTAGGCTCGGAGTGACACCAACTTATCAATAGGGGCTCGAGTATACTGGACAACTGGAGGGGTAAGTTGCACCACTATCTCAGCCCTCATAGATGCCATGAATTGCTTGAACATGTTATCCATATTCTGATAACATTCTATCTGTGTATTAGGCACTACTGGCTCGACATGCTGAGGTGAAAGATTAGGTGGGTTCGGTAGGTCCCTTCCCCTTACTTCCTCTCCATGAGTCGAGGAGCCGGTGGCATGCTTGTGAATGTGATCCTTGTTCATCTCAAACATAACTATAACATAAAGATACCAGATTAGTCGACAAGTCACAATATACACAATGTACAATTCCTAGGTGGCAAAGTAACACAATAACAATGCAATAAATTTCAGTTTAGTCCTAGAATCGGCTAAACTCTAGCTCTGATACCACAAATATAACACCCCCTTTCCCAGCCTGGTAGAGAATAAGGTCGGAGTATGCTACCGAAGAACTAACGATGATCGAAACAATAATTTCATACAGTAAGCAATGATAATAGGCCCAACATTCAAGAATGAGTGATATAAAATTTCAATTAATCTATTACGAGTCTATGATTATCCAATTAGGACCAAACTATAACATATACAAGTTTTAGGGACTTAACCACAATTTTAGTATTTTAGTGGTCTGATACTGAAACTTATCTTACTACAATGAAATCCATCATGCAAATAATAAACATACAAATTTTCATACTATTCGGAGTTTTTATGCCCATTCAATTTAGCCATGCAATAATCAGTGACCATTTTGTAAACAATACAAAACTGTGTTCTTTATCTTTTAACAGAATTAACTGTCACCGCACCGATACCCTTATAGCCGTATTGGTACGCAAAACCTAATTCTCAAATTTTAGATTCAATTGCAATAGACTTGTATCGATACGGTTGAGGGTCGTACCGATACAAGTTGACCATGTTGACTTTGTATCGATACACCTTGGCCCCATACCGATACCCTTATGGCAAGGGGTGCATGGAGCTACCAGTTGGGGGACCAGCAAGTATGCTATTTGTGGCATGTAGAAGGTCACGAGAAGACCAAAGGGGGTGATAGATGAGTATAGACCGTCCGATTGTATCTACATCCAATGGTTGAGGCTTGGTTGCCCAAAAAGGAGATGCTATTAGAGTGAAATTAGGGTTTAGGAATTATCAGATTTATCTTGGGCTCTAAACGGGCCAAATTCATTTTAAAAAATCTTTTGGGTTGTAAAGAAATGGATTGTTCAATAATTAATGATGGGCTTTATTATAATTTATAGCTTTTGTTTCTTTCTGGTTATAACTTAATAATAACAAAAATATTATAATAACAATGATGATAAATAAAATAATAGTAATATATATATAATAATAATAATAATAATAATAGGAAACGATAATAACGTCAATAAAAAGAGAAAGTGATAAGGTAACATAATACATTAATAATATTTTTTAGTTTTTTTTAGATGAACAATATCATAGTAAATTGTAACAATAATGTGTATACAACATATAGACATATATATCACTTAGTAATAGTAAAATTTTTGGCTTATTGGGTTTTAAAACGTATCATATAATAAAAGGATAGTAATCACAAAAACAAAATATACTACTAATATTTTTGGGTTTTCTTTAACAAATTGTAACACACACACATAATACAAGACTATCAATGAATAAAAAGGGTAACATTTTTTGGATTTTTTTTTATTCTAACGGTATTCACATTCATATATCAAACAAATCCCAAACATATATATAAGCCTGATATTGTAAAAAAGAAGAAAAAAAAGGTCCACCCGGACAAAATTAGTGATTACAGCTGCCCCTCTTTGCTTATACTTGTGGAACAAGAATAAAGCAAAGACCATAAGCACTAATTTTGTCCCACTTCCCTGTTGGATGATTTGTTCTCCCGAAATGGTAGTGAACAAATCCAAATAACTTGTTTTCCCGGAGTGGCGAAAATAACTGGGTAGCGGTGGCATGTCCTTTCGAAACGGCAACGAACAGACCAGTTGACAAATGACTCATTCCTCCAGAGCGGCAATGAACGAATCTAAATAACTTGCTTTCCTGAAGCGAGGAAAACGATTGGGTAATACTGGTATGTCCTTCCGAAGCAGCAATAGGCAGACCAGACAACAAATGACTTATTCTTCCAAAGCAGTAGCGAATGAATCCAAATAACTTGTTTTCCCGAAGCGGCGAAAATGATTGGGTAATATTGGTATGTCATTCCGGAGCGGCAATGGACAGACTAAAAAAATAACTCATTCCTCCAAAGCAAACAGCGAACCAATCCAAATAACTTATTTTCCCAGAGCGACAAAAACGATTGGTTGATGCTGGTATGTCCTTCTAAAATGGCAGTAGACGAGCCAACTAACCTTCAAACGACTCATTCTTCCGAAATAGCAGTGAATAAATCCAAATAACTTTAAATGGTAGGTGAACTCAAATCTTGAGGTCATAGAAACGGTAGAAAGAAAATGGCAATTCTTGACATGAAAATTTCATTATTCTTGCACTTATATAAATGGGTCTTCTGATCTTCCTATTTGGAAATTCCTAAACTACGATCATTTTCCCCTTTCTCTTTGAAATTCTAATGTGGCAAACTTGAAGTCCTTCGCCTGGAGTCCCCGAGCTATGAGTACTTGTCTCATTCGCTCTGAAAACCTGATGTGGTGAGTTTGAAATCCTTCATACGAAATCCTTACTTGGACTTTCACTTCGTCGTTTATTCCTCCTCTTAGGAGAATATCCAACCTATCCTTCAAAAGTTTTGGATCCTCGACCACTTTCTTCTCCTTCGTCCATCGATCTCGATCTTTTCTTGACTTCTTGTTCGATTCTTTGAAATGACAGTTCCTCGCCTCTTAATCTGGTTCAACCTTTTATCCCCCTTCCTTTGAGTTCTTGAACCTTTTTTCTCTAAAGCGACTTTACAGGTTTTCACTCTCAGAGATTTCTTTTTTCTCTCTTCTTTTTCTTCTTTTTTTTCTTATTCTTTTCTTCTGGGTGCCCTTACGATTTTTCGCCCCTAGTCCCCTGGATTTCAACGCGAGAGGCATTCACTATCCTTTCTCAGCAAGTTCTGTCTTTGATGTCTTTTTACCTTAATTCTGGCAGATTTCCCTTTGCGTCTTGAATAGAGTGCTAGTTTTATCTTTCTTCCTTAACTTTGTCTTTAAGATCGCGAGTTCCTCTGAAACTTCTCGCTTTTTCATGGCGGGTTCTTTGGACTACGAATTTTTCTATGCACCAAACTCTATTGTGTTGGCACCTTAACATCATGCTCGAATAGATTACTAAAAGCCCAGAGGTTTTGATGGAAAGTAAAACGGCTTCTGAAGCTCAAAAATTGTTCTCATTGGTACAAAAATCTTTAATCTTTCACCAAAGCTCAGGGTCTAGAGTGGTTCTTCTCAGAGTTCTTCATTCCTCAAGGTCCAAAATTATCGAAGGTGAAAGTTATTCTCCTCACGTCAGATTTCTTTAATCTTTGCAAATATTGACGAATCATGGATCCTTCTCATTTCAAACTTCTTGTATTATCCACAAAGATTCACCTCTTCTTCAGGTTCATCTCATCATGAACTTCTCATTTTTCTATCAAGGTTTATATCTGAATAGTTCTTCTTATCATAAACTACTCATTCTCCCGGACGAGCTTTTCTTGTTATAGACCATTCCCTCTTGGCTAAGCAAGTTCTTCTCCTTAAGAGCTCTTCAAATCTTTGTTGTGTGAGTTCTTTTCTTTAGGGAATCATCGTCTTTACTAAGATCTACCTCTCTAAACGGGCAGTTTCAGGTCCAAACCCTTTCTAATCTTTGAATCTGTCAAAAGCCACCAGAATGATTTGATGATATGAGTTAGCATGATCCTAACCTAGAGATGTCTAACTATATATGATGCATGAATTATGACATTTTTAAAGATGTTGGGGAAGCATTTTTGCTTTCTGGTTGATCACCCTTTAACTTCCATAGCTTTCTATCTTCACTAAATCTTTACTTGTATCTTATCTTGAAATGATGTTACTAGTCTATACTGATTTGACTAAGATCCGCCTTTCAAGCACTGTCCCACTCAACTTGGCTTCGCTATTTTCCCTTCATTGACTCTTCATGACAAGTCATCTTCATCTCAACATTAGGATGCATACATGCCCCTAAACATTCCAAATCTTTCTCATTTCCATAAGGCCCGATCTTCACTTTTATTGATTGAACCTTTCTTCTTCGTTCTTTTAGAAAAGAGATGTTGAGTCGTAACATTGCCCTTACTTAACTTGGGCTTAACCGTTGCCTCTTCATTGACTCTTCAAGATGAGCCTTCTACAATCTCTTCATTCGGGTGAACTCATGCCCCTTAGATTTTTGAATTTTCCTCATTCCCAAATCTCTAAATGGTCATAGAGTATGAGATCTTGCTATTGTTCGCTTCGTAGTCACTGACAAATTATGCTATGTCAACCATGTAGACCCTTGATCCAAAGCTGCGCAGAAAAACCTTCACCATTAACTGCTGAAAAAAGTACAAAATAATGACATCATCGACACCCAAGACTCTTGAAGAAAATGCTCAGGCCATAAATCCTCTACGTGAACAGATCCATCTCCATGACCTCATCCGGGCGTGTAGGTATGCTCCCATAAAAAGGCGGTGTTGTCCTCATGAATCTCAACCAAACCTTTGCCCCAATCTTCGCTCATTTCAGCTAAGGTTCTAAGCTCCAATGGATAATCTCAGGACTTCGACTGCTTTGTGTAAACCCAATCCTTATGAAAACTCTTCTGATTAAGCAAAGTGGTATACTCCTCAATCGTAGACATTAAGTCCTTCCTGTTAAAAGTGAAGCAACATAAAGTGGGATTCCAAAACTAGAAGATGGCTCAAAGGCCGATTAACTCAGACATACATCAAGCATGCGATGTCACTATAAATCTCACGGAACCTATTTGCAACCGTCAATCCCATCTTTCCCAGACCTGCTTCAACTCTCACAACTCATTTTGATGTAAGGCGACATAAGTATACCCCGCTCGTTTGGTGGTCTGTTGCTTTGTACCCTTTGGTTGACTTCTGACCAATGTCGGGCGGCTGAGTCGATGTCTTCCTTCTTAAGATACCAAACCTTTTAGTTCTTTTCTCTTGACCTTAATAGTACCTCATCTCTTCCTCGGGTTCAACGGTTACTTACCCTTGACCTATTGGTATGGTCCTTCTTCCATCTCAATGCTAGGCTGAAGACATGCCCCATGAGTCTCCAAATTTTCAAAAGAATTCAATCTTTGTTTTTCTGAGCCAACCAAGGCATTATGGTAGACACTCTTTTCGGTTCCTTAAATCGTGTAGCAGGCGAGGACTTGCTATTATTCTTGTCAGACCCGCTGAAAAGTTTGCGCTAGGCTGATCATATGCATATCTGGTCTTGCACACCAAACTCCATTCCAAATGTGTGGAGAGATCTTATTCTTTCTATTTCTTTCTTTTTCTTTTCTTTTTGTCTACACATTGGTTTTTTAATCAATATTTCAAACGATGATGCCTTTTGGGTTAATATACAAAATCAAAATCAATTAATAAAATAATAGAATGCCCGGATATCAAATGCAATAGCGTCTTAGATTCAATCCTTCGGTGATTAACAATTTGCCTTTGAATGTTGCGGCGATATTTGTGAAATCCCTCTTAGATTGCTCGGTTCATTCTCATGATTATGGTACTTGCTTGATCTGTCCAAAAACTACTCCTCCTAGTTCTCATTATCCTTCTCCATAAAAAGTTTAAGCTTTCTGACTTTTATTTAGCCCATGGAATACGGACAATGTCATTCTAGGATTTCTTAAGCTTAAGTTTATACTTCTGATTACAATCAAAATTGTGTCTGTGTCATCAAGGATTCATCTCTGACGCTAGGGTATTGAACAGGTGGAGCATGGCTCCTTATTAGATTTGTTCTCCTCCCACAACTCCATCAGGATACTCCGGGACTTATTTAATTCATCCATTCATTTCCTTCTTCCTAGGGGAATTCAACTCATCACAGTCCTTTGTCTTGGGAGTAATGATGGAGCATACAACAATACCCTTAGTTACTCGACATAGTAATAATTTGAAAACTTACTCATATAGCCAAGTCTTTTGACTCAATTAGAGTAAGTGGAGAAAATCATCCTTATTTAGCCTTTTTGCTACAACGGAGTACCTCTTTAATTCTTAATTAAGTTTTTCTGTTTTGTTTTGAAACATACTATTTTCCTTTCAAGGCACATTCAAGCAACTCTATTTGGGCTCTCATAGGAGATTTCGTTATCATCGAACATCATCGAAGGAGTAGTAATCTTGTTTCTCGCGCTTTACCGACCATAGAAAACTAGGGGAAATCATGCTTCCCCGTTATCACAACATTCAATTGATCTTTTCCATATCAGTGCCACATGATGCATGTGATATCCGGGGCATACGAGGGTAAGAAAGAACATATACATATGCATATGTTTTAAGAAAAGAGCATCATTTTATTGAAATAGCAAAAACAAATGTAACATAGACCTTTACAAAGGATTACTACTACTATCTTCGGGTAAACAAAAGCAAAATTAACACATAAAAGCAGATAAAACAAAAACCTAAAAATATGGATAGGATGCCCTAGAAATCCATGACCCTTTTATCCTAACGCCTCAAACTTTCTCAAAAACTTGGCCTCTTTTTCTGACCTTTGGTTTTCCATTCTCAAAGGAAAGCACTCCATTCTTAACAAGTTCATAGATCTTGCCCTCTAGAAACACGCACTCTTCTGTTGTATGGCAAAAGTCAGTGTGATGATACTCACATGGAACCCTGACAGCAGACACATTGGGATTGAAATAAGCATGTCGCTTTAGGGGAGGTAGCCTCAAGAGTTTATTTTAAACTAACAGAGGTAACAACTCTGCATTTGTCATCGGGAATATCATCTTTTCCTCTTGTCACTCCCTCTCCATCATGCATTTTAGCTTTCTTTTTCCTTCTTTTCCTTAAGCAAGGCTTCCCTTCTCTGGAGACATCATTATCACCAGGGTATGTCACTTTTGAGGGCTCTTTTAGAACTTCTTCGGGCCTTTTGAGTAGGTTCAGAGCCAAGCTTTCCGCAGAACAGTTGTGATCATGATGAATGCTGATGTTTTTTGATTTTGTCGATGTCAGAAACTTTGCCTCATCCACCTCTTTTATCACGACAACCTGACCTGCTCCTAATTTCACAGTATTGGCCGCAGCTGGAAAATTAATTTTCAGACCTGGACTCGTTGTCTCAAACTCTAATACCTCGATATCTAGGAGATGTTGAACTTTACATTTAAAACTCACATATCTCTCGATGGGATGTCTTAGAGTTCCAGCATGGTAATCATAATGATCTTTCTCATTGAACCAACTCAGATATAGAGGTGACTGGGCTTCGACGAAGCAAGGCACCATCAATTGGGCGGGTAACAGCTTGGAATACAAGTCTCGATAGGTGAAAGGGCTGGAAGTGAACTGGAAGTCATTCGATTCTTCCTTCTTTTTTAGAGCCCTAGAAGCCTGGCTAACCGACAGTTGATGAGGTTTTGGAATCATAAACATCAAAGGTTGTTCATGTTTGTGGGAATGATAATTCAAAAGATAGTGTATTCAACATCCTTATCCTCTTATTGCATATCACACCTTTCTCATTCTGTGACTCTGACTCATTGGGTTTTTTGTTTGCTAACGACGACAAGATTTCTATGAGAGAGTTCTCGGTCTTACCCGGCACTAATTTGGTAGGGCACTGTGAAGTGGTGCACGCTACCTCATATTGGTTGATGACAGCTTGGTCTTCATCAGACAAAACCTTTTTCGCTATGAAGTCGCAATCCCCACTCTCACTTTTCTAGTGCCCGAAAGAGTCTTCTCTCATACCCTCTTCTTTGGTCATGGTGGCCATCATGCCTATCAGTTCATCGATTTGCCCCCATATTTCCTCTTGGAACTTCTTTACATATGATATTGTCTCCCTTTGATTCTAAACCAATTGTTCATGAAGTTGTTCGAGTTTAACTACCATGGCTACTAGGTCATTCATATTTCTGGAGTCGAACTGATCAGAAGTCATTCCCTCATCACTCATACTTTTTGAGGTGAATGTTTTTCCCCGATTAGTGATGCATATGATGTATGTGAATTTACAAAAATGTATTATTTGAACAAAAATAACAAGGTAACACAAAATAATGCTACTATGAAAACATGAATGCAAAGAGCAACATTGAGTTCGACAAATATCCTCATTAAACACCTTGCATTAATAGGAAAATTGTTTCATTGCAATAATCAAAGGAAACCCACTACTCATACAGTCCTAAGCTAGCATATAGGTCAATGGTCTTTTCTCTCTTATCGGATTCATCATCCACATAGTCTTGAAATTTGGCAACATCTTCCCCTAGGAATTGTAACTTCCGAGCGACCTCTTGTATCAATTCTCACTCTTGCTTCCAAATAGAGATGATGGAAAATTGTAGTCGCTCCAATGTTGGCATTTGGCTTACTTAAATTTCTCCCTTGAAAGAGTTTCGCTGAACTGGACCCTCAAGGTATGCTGAAGCTAAGTCTAGAATTCCTTCCCACTCGAAATATTCATTCTTATTCTCAGTTGGGACTTGATGGTGAAGTGTCCAAGAAATTTTCGAGCTTGCCCCATAAGGGCTTGAGACTCCCAATGGTTGGGGTCAAATCGAAGTTGCTGATTGTGAAACAATCGTAGGCGGAGTTCCAAAACCCTACAATGCTTGAAGCAATGATTGGTTGGTCAGAACATCTAGTGAATATGCGATATCGCTATAGTTATTTTTGAAAGAAAACTGTCATTTCCATGTTGTTGCTTTCATTCTAACCATATTTGTACATCGAGATTCTTTACATCATTGTTATGAACCAAATCTCCCATTAATCTAGTCTTTAATTTCAGACTATTTCCAACTCTATATGCTATATGTGATATGATAAAATATGCAAAAAAAGGAAACGAGTAGAAAACAAGCAGAAGCCTATTAGTCACAAGATAAGCAATAAATTCAAAAATGAGAAAAGATAAGCGCAAACGATTAAACGAATGACAAGCACATAAAGAAAGAACCTTAACCACATGAATTCTAGTTTGCTAAGGTTATTCGCATGGCCCTATTGGGGCAGGCTTCTTAAATTCTCACACATGGGTTCGGTCCTAATTGGGGAACTCAAACCTATCTCATCACCTACTAAGGCAACAAGAACCCCAATTTTGGCCCATTACAAGCTTATGAATTGGCTTCGGTTCGAGGGAAAGTACGACCTAGTGATGTGGAAGGCTACTCACGTGTCAAAAGGCATAGATTTTGGAAGTGAATTACCGACCCGTGAAGGGCTACACGTGGGTATGTGGCGTTTCACTCCCACTTAAGAGGCGAAGCTCGGGTATAGAGCTCAATGATCATGATGTAACACATGTCGGTGATTCCTTAGAAATTAAGTGAAAAATTAATTTAAAGACCACCCATTATCAAAGCCCGTGCAATCTTAGTCACATTTTAAAGAAATAATCAACCTTGTTAAAATTAAATGAAATTCCAACATTTTCCATCATTTTAAAAGCAACAAACATTTTCTTGGTCTAACTGTCTTTTTGTTTTTGAAAAAAACAAAACAAAGTCCCCCGCGGAGTCGCCATACTGTAGCGACGTTTTTTCCTTTCCTTTTTTTTCTCTAAAAGTCTTTGTTTTAAAAAAATTGTCGGCTACTAGTTTTCCCCTAAATCATCTCTTTGAAATCATGGTTTAAAATGGGGATTTATTTAAAAAATCTCATTTTCTTTTGAAAATCATAAAAATTTTGAGGTCGCCACCGGCCACTTGGGTAAGGTAGGTCGGACACCATAAAATACCAGAGATACATTATGAAAAGGTGTGGGAGTTGGTTACGCGTGGGAAGGATTATCACCCCCATCACGCCCAAATATTGGTACCATAATATTTGTTGCCTTTAAAATTGATGGAATTTTGAATTAAGTTTAATTCGACGTTCTTAATTGAAAATCGACTTCGATTATATGGGCTTTATCAAATCGGTGGGTTAGAATTAATTAGATATTTAATTAATAAGGATGACGATACACCAAACCATAGACTAAACCGACATCATATAAGTCTGACTATCGTGTTAGTTTATGGTTCGGATATCGTATCTCACCTTTATGCATGGTGCAATCAGTTATAATATGATGAAATGATCTTGTCTATTTTAATTATCATTTACCCCAGATCGGTAAGGATTAATCCAAATATTCGGTCAACATCCATTGAGGCAAGATTGTTACGACACGAATATCGGGATTAATGAATACCCCTTTTATGATTTAGGTTAATTAACATGCAATCCAAACATTAAAAGTCACATGCATGACAAATAAGAGATGACAAACAAAGGCACAAAAGGAAAACACACAAAAGCTCACCCGAAGTCCTAACCTATAAAGGCCCAAGTTATAAAAGCCTAAATGGTGATTTACCTATTAATTAAATGATTCTAATATTTAATCCTAAGTTGATTAGCCCTAAAAGACTAGAAACCCTAACAAGTTATGATAATTAATCTAAAATTTAACGTCAATCTAATTTCAATGCCAATTTTAACTTAAAAGTTTTTAAAAAACATTCAATTAACTTAGTGAAATTAACACTTGCCCTAGTAAGCAAAAGGTAAGTTTAACTTTACTAAATTAATTCGAACCCCAATCTAACTAAGGCTCTAAAAAGACCTAATCCTAGAATTAATTTAATGATCGTGTCCCTATGAGGCGAGCACACGATCTAAATTAATTAGATTAATTCACTTAATCTAATCTTAAGCCTAAAGGCCCAAGACTACTAAAACTAGGCCCAAGACTAGAAGCCCAAACAAAAACCAAATAAGACATATACACGAATAAACATATTATATATTCTATACTAACATATATATATATAACATTTATAAAAAGGCTATGTATTTAAAAACCTTGTATGATATATACTATAAAAAACTTATATTATATTAAGAAACTATATTATATATTTTTACAAAAAACAACTATATATATATTATATTCTTCAAAAAAACTTTTTATATATAAAGAAACTATACATATTATAAGCTTTATATTACGTAAAACACATATGTTATATATAAACTATATATATTATACGGAAAACTATACGTTATATAAAAAACCTATATTATATAAGAACCACATATTAAAGCTATGTATATTATATTATCAAAAAGGTACATTTTTATACGTATAAAACTATATTTTATATATATTATATATATGTATATCTATATAGGATATATAATATATACGTAAAAGAAATATACATATATTTACATATAGCACAAATACGTATGCATGTAAGCACATAGCTTTGAAAGGGCAGTAGCTATACATATTTACAAATTTTAAACTATATTATAATATATATATATATATATAAAGCATGTAGATATATATATAAGTATATACGCATGAACTATATATTAAACTTTAAAATATATGTATAGTATATATATGTTTTCTGAAATCATACACTATACTAAACACCTATAATATATTATCATATTATATACATAAGCAAACATATATGATATACATATACTATAACAACTAAATACTTCACTAACATTAGATTTGGGCTAATTCAAAAAAAAAAAGTGAAAGAAGGTACCCACAGCCCACTGATCTGGGTTAAAGCCAGTTCAAATTGGACCCTTCTCTGTTGGACCGGGTCAGTGTCAAGGTCTGGGTTACCCAGTTTGGCCAGATGAAGGGGTATATCCCTTTATTTCTTTAATTTACCCCTTCTTCTTCTATAAACCAGAAAGGGGCAGACTCGCAGCCCTAGCCGTTGCACCTTTGAATGGCCGTCGGTCACTGTTCCAGTTCATTTCTCGGCAAAGCGAGACTGCCAGCAGAGTCCTCTCGTCCTACCTTTTCTTCCTATCGGACTAGATTTCAGAGAAAAATGCCCTATCTTCACGAAAATTGCCCTAACCCGTTCGACTTCTTCTAGCCGGATCTGGAGATCCGACCGTTGGGTCATCGCGGCTCTGAACTATGTGATTCTCCTCATCGGGATGAACGTGCTAACCATTGGGATTCGTCGTTGGAGTCGCCGATCGCCGGAAACCGCCAAGGTCGACGGTGAAAACTCTCTTTCTCTCGTTTGATATATTTTCGCAATGGTTGGTTAGGGTTTGATGATAAAATTGAAGAGATCCTTCTTGCTTTGTCTTTTGATTCTAAAAAACAAAGAAAATTAGAGAAAAAGATTTCTGAAAGAAAATGCTCTCTCTTTTATTTTATTTTTACCATTATAGATGCAGAAGTCCCCTCTTTACATTGTTTCTCATTCGGTTATATAGCGTGAAAGTTTTTGAATTACAAAAAGGAAAGAGCTAAATTGTTATAGGTTGTCTGGCATCTTTCTGAAATTCTGCAATGTTATGAATTTCCCTTGTTTGCATGTGAGGAGAGGCGTACCAGATGCATGAGGGGAGGGGACCATCTTTGGCATTTTGTGTGTCTGGTGGCAAGGGGTGCATGGAGTTGTCGGTTGGGGGACCAGCAAGTATGCTGTTTGTGGGATGTGGAAGGTCACAGGAAGACCAAAGGGGGTGATAGATGAGTTTGGACCGTCCGATTGCATCTACATCCAATGGTTGAGGCTTGGCTGCCCAAAAAAGAGTGAAATTAGGGTTTAGGAATTATCAGATTTATCTTGGGCTCTAAACGGGCCAAATTCATGTAAACAAATCTTTTGGGTTGTAAAGAAATGGACTGTTCAATTTAATTAATGTTGGGCTTTATTATAATTTATAGTTTTTGTTTCTTTCTGGTTATAACTTAATAATAACAAAAATATAATAATAACAATGATGATAAATAAAATAATAGTAATATATAATAATAGTAATAAGAAACGATAATAACGACAATAAAAAGAGAAAGTGATAAGGTAACATAATACATTAATAATGTTTTTGAGTTTTTGTCAGATGAACAATATCATAGTAAATTGTAACAATAATGTGTATACAACACATAGATATAATATATATATATATCACTTAGTAATAGTAACTTTTTTGGTTTTTTGGGTTTTAAAACGTATTATATAATAAAAGGATAGTAATCACAAAAACAAAATATACTACTAATATTTTTGGGTTTTCTTTAACAAATTGCAACACACATAATACAAGACTATCGATGAGTAAAAAATGTAACATTTTTTTGGATTTTTTTTTATTCTAACGGTAATCACATTCATATATCAAACAAAGCCCAAACATATATATAAGTCCATTATTGTAAAAAAGAAAAAAAAAGTCCATCCCGGACAAAATTAGTGATTACACCAACCTTAGTGTCGTTTATCAAAAGAGTTTTCCAACCCTGGCGGCTTTAAATAACTTCAAGTAATACTAAAACTACAAAATTCGCCGTGAAAGAGTAACATCTCTTCCTTTTTTAGACTGAACATTTCAAGTTCAAATATCATCATCTTTTGAGACGTTGGAACTTTATTCAATTTTTGACTATCCCTAGGTTTTTGTACTGTAATCTTGTTTTGATTTTCTTTGCTAATGCCTGGTGTATCCCCAACCAAGATCGTTCTAAGGTCATTGCTATTGAGTCTTTCTTAATGGGGAAGAAATTTCGTATTGATGTTCAAACTCTAGTCAATGTTTTTGGGTTTGAAGATGAGGGAGTCGAAGATGAAGAATTCTTGGGACATGTTCTTGACGGCTCTTCACAGTTTTTGATGCTCATGATCACTTCTTGCATCTCATGATCATTTGGTGGTTTCGGCCATCCGATGGTAAGTTTTCCACTATTCGACAAGTGGATGACTTTTTGGATAAGATGTTTCATGAATAGAAGCAACTCAATCTTGCTCAAATAATGTTCGTGGAGCTAGTTTTCCTCATCCAACATTAACACACCTCTCTAGTTCCATCATTCACTTATGGGACAACTTTGAGTTACTTGTTTACTCAATTGGAGATCGATTGCTCGCAAGACTTTCCCGAGCCTTTTATCAATCCCATTGATGAGCGTTCTCTTGTTCGTGTAAAGTCTCACTATTTCAGTGGTAAGTGGCTACGTCTCGCAGAGCTTTCACGTGATGCAATCCTTAAAGAACTGGAAGCTCCTCCACAAGCCGGCCCTCAAGCTCCGGTAGCTCCACCGGCTATGGATGCTCTCATAGCTTATCTCAATGAGCAATTCACTTCATTGAAGACAACCATGAACGAAGGGTTTGCGGCCATTGATAAATGATTTACTTCTTTGGAGAATCGAGTTCAAGCTATTGAAAACCAACAAGGCTCGATGGACATATCTCTTACGGCTTTCCATGGAGAATAGAGACAATCTCAGGCTACTCAAACCCATGACGGAGATGAAGATCAAGAGGACGATGATGATGAGGATGCTTCATAGACATACATTGCATATCATATTAGGCCTTTTGTTTTTATGCACCTATGTTATTTACTCTATGACCTACGCTTTGATTTTAGGTTGTTTTTAAGTTTTAAGTTGGATTTGGATTATGTTGCTTTAAACTTTCAATAATAAGTATGTTTCTTTGATTATGCTTTGAATTATACTTCATTGTTATATTTCTTGTTTCTATCCTTTAATATCATTGATTTTGATCTAACAAAAAGGAGGAGAAGAAAAAGCTTAAAATTTCAAAAATGTTTTTAAAACCTATCTTAAAGTAAGGGGGATTTTTCATAAAGACTTAAAAATTTAACTTGGTTTTGTTATATCAAAAAAGGGGAGATTGTAAAACCAAAGTTTGATTTTGATATAACAAATTGTTTAATGACTTATTTGTAAAATAAAATAAATTTTTAAGTATCTCAAAGAATCACAATTGACAAGGATTTTGCAAGTACAAAATTATTTAAAGTCAAAATTATTTCAAGTTTTATGCCCAAGCGTTTTGATACAGGCTTAAATTAAAAGGCCACTATAAGAATATGTTTCGATACGGTTCCATCCGTGTTGATACGGCCTTCATATAGGCTAAGTATTTTACTCAAGCGTTTCGATACGGCCTTCATGCTGGGTTTAAGATTTGAGAATAGCATAACGATACGGCTACTAGCGTATCGATATGGTTGTTAAAATTTTTTTCATTTATGATTCAAATGTTGCCTTGTCAGTTATTGAGAACATGTGGTTTTGAAAATCAGTTAACCTGTATCAATACACCTTCAAGGCGTACCGATACAGGTTTAGACAATAGGCCAAGTGAGCAAAATTGCATCGATACAACCTTGCTCGTATCAATACGCCCCTTTGTTTTACACTGAGATTGTACTGATACGCTTCCTCACGTATCAATATGCCCCTGCATAAATTGTACACAACCCTACGGAAGACATTTTTTAAAACAAAACAAAATAAAATACCTTTTTTAGCGTAAAATGACATCGCTACAGATGGCGACTCCGCTGGGGACATTTTTTGTTTTTTCAAACAAAATAAAATTAGTTGAGCTTTTTAAATAATTACCGCTTTACTAATATCGGAAGTTTCGGATTAAGGTAACTATTAAATTAACATTTGGTTATAATTGCACATTTATTTTAACGCATTTAAAAATTGGCATATAAACCCGTCATTTTTAAGTAGGGAGAAGACGCTAATGCTTTCGTGAGGATATCGTTCCTCCCTGTAGGCCTAGCAAGTACCTTCGGGGCTCGAGTACCTTATGCTTTCGTAAAGATATCGTTCTTTCATGCAGGCATAAGCGAATGGGTCCCCCCGAATTGAACCTGGTTGAAAGGAGCCTATAATGGGTGATGATCGGGGGCCTTGCTACTCTTAGTAGAGGACAACAAGGACAATTCGGGTACCTCTTAGCACCAACACTGCATGTAGAGAACATGTAGAAACCCACCCCTTTAGAGCCATGTGGAAAACCTTAGGTGTTTTAGACGGGATAAATATGGTTGTTTTGTTTGTTTACCTTGTTTAATTTGTCCTTTTATTTATGTATTTATCCAGTACTAACTCATTTCTTTTTTTGTTTTATTTTTATTTTTATTTTACACATACTTTTGTTGCATTATCATTCATCTACATTACATAGAGGCGTTGATTCAAGTGGTTTGCCCAATTATAAAATCTTTCATCATGGAAAAAATGTGTCTTAAGAAGGACAACATCGATCTAGTCGTGTGACATTGGTCAGAGATTAATCAACAGATCTGAGGTAATAATTTGCCGAGCAAGCGTGTAGTGCCAAAGTATGCACATGAGACCCTGGTGGTGGACATACAATGAGTTGCAAGGCGTGTGAATGACTTAGCTACCGAAGACGCGGCTCTCTGACCTTTCGTAACCACGGACATGGAAGAAGCACCAAGGTTTATCAAGTTGCTCAGAGTTATCAAGGAGCTAGGAGGTAGAGCTAGGGCTTATGCGTAGAACTTTGTTTTGTAATTAAGACTTTTTGTAATAGGGACTCCTTTTGTAATGTTGACCCTTTTTGTAATATGGACCCTTTAGTTCCCATGAAAGTCGTTCGAAAGGGTGATTACCAGCGGAATCAATGCCTTTATTTGCATTCATGTTGCATATCATGACATGGTGTTGATTCAAGAACAGTTCATTAAAAGGCTTTCAAAATAGAAAAAGTCTGCTTTGCCGGAAATGATAATATTATAGTATCAAGTTAGGCCGAGCAAAGACCAATCGAGAAAGAAGACGGTACAATACTAAGGCACGTGCGACGCAGACGATTCAGTCAGGGTCGCAGAACCCCAATTTTAAATCTTCACATTTAACCCTTTTGTAAAAATCTCAAATATTTTAATTTAACTCCTTTAAAAAAAAAATTGAAAACATTATTAGTTTGCTTTGAATCTTTTTCCCTCCTAAAACTTCTAGAATAATAGTAATAACAAAAAGAAACCTTAAAGTTTTATTTTTTAAGTAAGTTAAAACTTTTTGATAATAAAAAAAGAGAATTTTTAAACCAAATGATCCTTGAGAATTTTAATTTAAACCCCCAAAAGTTTTAAAGTACTCCCCTACGATCGATAGAATCCATCCCTGTTTAGACGTATTATTATTTTGCACCCAGATCTACAGAAGAAAATATATTGTCTGCATTATGCATGCACTTGTTGATGTCCTTTTCAGAAGCCATAAAAATAAAGATCATGACGTCACGAGTCCATGGAATAGAATAAGAGGAAAAGACGAAGTCATCCATCATCCTAAAGGCGACGTCGAAACGTGGAGCACAGGTTTTACTTTTCGAAGTCAAGGTCTCCAAAATAAATCCAACTGTTACCTGTAATTCATTATTAATTTCTTGCAAACATACATTTTCTCTATTGAAAGTTTTTTAAAGACTGTTCGAGAATCAACACCGCATTTGCATTTATAGGGTATTGATTCCCGAAGTGGTTTCTCAAATCTCAGAAATCGTTCATAATTGGCAAAGGTTCGTCTGGTCAGATATTAGAGGGCACAGATCCAGGGTTTTGTCCAATACAAGATCAGAGACAATAAAAGAGAAACCATCTGAAGACTTCAGGTCAGACACGGTAAGGAGACACGGTACTGGTAATGAGCAAAGTAAAGCGAAATAGTTGAAAGAAGTAGAGGGAAAAAGTGATGAATCAGATGAATACTTTGACGAAAGCTAAGCGATCCATTAAACTGAAAGAATAATCGATTAAGGATCAGAATAGAGAGCGGGATAGTCAAAATTCTACCTCCAAGCCAGCCAAATACGACAAATTGAACCCTTTTGTGATCCGCATCAATAAACAGGCGGAATGTATGTCTGAGTCGGGCTTTCAAAAAATAGAGCTCAGTTTAGAAGAAACCCGATAAGCAAGTAATGAAAAAAAGTACATCTCGATTCCTATGAGGTACACCGAACTACTTCTAATGTTCATCGAAAAGAGTCCTATTACCTCGGTGAAGTCTCTATCGAAGAGACCGTCTTATCCGAGAGATTACGACACACGTGCTAGAGGCAGTTACCGTTTATAGGAAGTTTGGGTCATAGTATTGAGGATTGCGGGGCCCTGAGGAACAAGTTCAAGATCTTATCGTGATGAGAATTTTAGGTTACGAAGACGGAGTTCCACGATTCTATAGTGAGCTAACAATCAGCCGAGGGGCAAAGTCGAGGAAGAATCGATATCCAGGACAAACTTCGAGTAATACCGAAGTGGGTCACTCAAGCGAGTTAAATTTGAAGATCGGAGATAGGGGCATCCTAGGAGAGGGATATTCTTTCGAGTTCAGCCAGCTCAGATAAGAGAGAGATAAGTTGGATAAAATTAAATTTGCAGAATGAGCACCAGAAGCTTTACTGAGTGTTTAAGAATATCGGGTTGGGTCACCTTTAAAGAATAGATGAACAATGTTGTTCTGTTGAAGGACGACTCAGAATATTGGAAGAAGATAAACTAGTCAAGCGAGAATCAAGTCAGGTTGTTATCAGGTAAGTTGGAGGAAATTGAGAATAGGTACGACAGTCTCCAGATATGAGCTACAAAATAACTTAGCCATTAACAAGAGTTTTGGAAACAAGTTTATGACAGAGCAATGACAATCCAACACTCTTCAGTTGGAAACTAAGGAGGACAACTTCCAAGCTGCGAAAGACTAAGCAGGGGATAGATGAAGACCCAAAGATCGATATTACCCGAGCAGGTAAGGCGGCTCAACAAGGTGGCAGGCTTAGTCAGAACATGGACCAAGTGTTGAACCACAGAGGTAAGCTGACCGGACTACTGGATGAAGTTAAGAAAGTAGGTACTGAAGCTTATCAGTAACTGTAAATATCTAATATCTGATATAATGAAACCTTTTAGCCTCAATGAACGTCTTTCTATGGGGATCATTTTTGGAATCAATACCTTACTGCATCCATGTTTATATTTTAGGATTGCATTGCATTGTACAGTCATGGCATATTTTACATAACATTATCATTACATTGCATAAAATTTTGGGGGGTAATCCAATGAACAATTAGAGTTTTATCATGAATAAAAAAATTGAACACACTCAAAAAGCAAGATTTGAGCAGTTAGAAGATGGACTCAAGAGAAAGAGAGAGAAAAAAAGAAGTTTGATGCAAGAAAGCTCTATTTGAACCCTGATTTGGTCGTTCTTCCGAATTCCAAAGATTCCTAGATTTGCGCATGATAATGGAACAAGATGCCGCAAGATTCATGTGACCATATTCTGCAAAAAGATGGAGGGTCGCATTGAAAAATTGCCGATCCACTACTTCCCCAGCAGTCTAGCAGGACCTACCGTGATATGATATGCTTTGGATCGAGCACCAAGTCGTCAGTATCTCCAGGGTACGAAGATGAAACTGATGAAAGCTTCAAGGAATGTGCTTTGAGCTGTCTGTGTTTAGCGACCCAGGTGCAACCTCTCGTAGATGAAGAGGAAAGTGACTTCCATGCCACCTTTCTTATTTCTTCTTTGATAAGGTGCTCGGGAAAATGAATGACAGCTTTGAGGACTTTATGAAAGTTGGAGAGAGAATCGAACATGCACTCTGGGACCTAAGTTTAAAAGACCAAACATGCCTATGAGCAGAAGAAAAGAAAGAGATAAATGGGTACCACTTTTGAAGGTTTTCGTGATCGTAAGAGAAGAAGACAGGCAGATTCCTCCGAATCACTGAGAAAAATTCCTTGAACAAGTACATATTTAGAGATATTTGGTGTATTCTATCTCGGACATATGACCTCATCTGGTCAAGGGTTAGTACCTTACCTCAAGGCCGATAAAGATTATGCCCAGCTCATCTGCTCATAGTTTTAATCCATACAGTATATATGAGTTCTACATTAAGGCGTCGGGGCATGACACTAAGAAATTTGGGGTCGTTAATAGAAAAAATCAAGAAGCTGGTTGAAGAGGGAGTCATGACGAGAGAGTTGATCCAGGAGTGGAAAAACAAGAGAAGAGGCAAGCCTACACTACAAAGGACCGGAATGAGTTAGTACTCGGGAGGTAGTCCGGAGGTCCCTATGGTTTTCCCATCAGTTCACAAAGAAATTTTCAATGCTTTGAAAAACAAACTCTCAAACGGATATTTTTTAGCATTAAAAATCACATTTCCATTTAGAAAGCATTTTTACATTCTTGATTCTATAAACATTTTATTTTTATGGGGTAGTTTTTGTTCTCCCATATGCATATACACGTATTTTTGAATGGACATATGTATATATCATTTCTATACCAGGTCATTGAATTTTTAATGCAACAGTACATTTGTTTCAGATCCAAAGATCAACTCTAAGTTGCATATATTTAGAAGAGATTGAATGTTGTGGGGACACTGTAAATGTGAGTATCTGCTAGTTTACTTAGGCCAATAGAGGAACAAAGCGAGCGTTTAGACAATGGGCAGTTCCCATTTTAGGAATTTATCTTCTCAGGCACTTGTCGTTTAAGATCCTTGAAACGAGAGTTGACCCTAAACCTCTACCCCCTGAAGGCTTTCTCAAGACATCTGTGAATGTGGCGAATGGTATTCTTTTACTTTACTAGAAGACAGAGATGAGACTAGACAAATTGGATACGAAGATCATAAAATCATTAGAAGAAAGTGGTTGAAAACAAGGATATGTCCAAACGAAAAACCAAAGAAATGAAGAGAAATGACAATCAGAAGGCCGAAGCAATCCATATCGAGTAAATATCAGAAGAGCTACAGAGAGGCAATTAACTTCGAGCAAAAGATAGCATCAATACCAGTATAGATATGTGTTGATTCGAGGATACATTTATATACTTGAATAAGAAGAAAGAGAATCAAGGCTAAAAACCCAAAATGGGCAGTCTAAAACAAAAAACAAAATAAAAGAAAAGAAATAAAATAAAATAAAAAAGAATAAGAAAAAAAGAGAGAGAAAAAAGGAAAAAAAAAGAGAAAAAAAGAAAAAAGAAAAAGAAATAAAGAATACTGTATTTGTTTCACACACAGATCAAACAATACAAGAACGAGACTTCAATTATGAGCAAGAGACACAAGGAATCCACATTTCAAGTATATATCAGTTTTGAAAATTATTATAGAAGCTCGAATTGAAGCCAAGTCAAGACAAGTCGGCCCGAAGATTGCCAATTTCGAAAAAGGAAATGGCCTCTAGGGTGAAAACCCAAAAATGGGCAGTCTAGAGTGATCCTAAAAATGAAGAAAAAGAGTAGTATGCCTGAGCATGCTGGCATCAATATCCAACTAAAATACACTGATCTGAAGGTACAGAAGAAGGAAGTGACCTCTAGGGTGAAAACCCAAAAATGGGCAGTCTAGAGCGATCAAAGAGAAAAAGTGAAAAAGAAAAGAGAAAAGAAGAAAGAAAGAATAACATTTCATCTGGGCGTGCCAATCACAAGAATTCCCAAAAATGTATTCGTAGTCCTTCATTCAAGAAATCTCAATTTCGAGGAGTTTTGGCGGATCAAACATTCTTGAACAGAAAACAAACATCAGTATATAGCCAGAATGCAAGACAACCTATAGTAAAAAAGAAAGAAAATGAACTCTAGGGTGAAAACTCGAAAACAGGCAGTCTAGAGTGGTCCAAAAAAGGGAAGAAATAATGGGCATATCCAAGTTACACAAGTGCAGAAATACTGTTTCACTTAACCATAAACCAAAGGCCTACATTACAAGCCCCCAAAGACCATTCTGATCATCCATAGATATCCAAGTTGAATGAGAATGTCTTCAGATTTCATTCTGCCTATAAGGGTTAACTTTCCTTCAAGAAATGTCAAACTTCGAAGTGCTTGATCGACACCCAAATGGGGGAAGGATGGGGCATGGTGAGATAGTGAGATTAAGAGAGCCACCTTAAACGGGGTAGAAACTAGGTATGGTTGTTCCTCTCAAAAGCCTATTAGACCAGAAAAAACTATACATTTGCATATATCTCCACAATGGTCAAGATCTTCTAAATATGCGCTTTATTAGAGTTGATCTCTGGCAATTTGAAGCATATGTGTTTTGGTGTTTGATATTTTGGGGGCAAACAGGTTTTAAAAGGTTTGACATTTTCTCCTAAAGTTTTGATGTTTACCATTTCCCCCAAACATTAGTTTTTAAAATGTTTGGCAATATACTTCGAATTTTGTTTACCATTCTCCAATTATTAATTTTTAAAAAATGTTTGGTCCCTAAAAAAAGAGAAAAAATGGTTACCATTTGTTCCAAACAATGTTTTCAAAATGTTTGGTATCCCCTCCAAGTTCTGATTTTCAAAATGACTGTTATCTTTTCAAACAATCATTATTTTTTTTGAAATATACACAAGTAAATTGCCTTTTGCATTACTTTAAAAATGAATGATGATGAGATTTAAAGCATAGGGACCGAGAATTAGGTCATGTCGAAATGCTACGAGAAGATCAAGGATGAGCTCAGAGGATGGAAGCATTTTGGCTCACCCTGGTGACTAGAAATAGATCAAGGCTTTGTATGATGGGTTAGAAAATCCAAAGAAGTGGAGCCCATGGTTGAATGGGGCAACTCCAAGCGAAGAAGATGACAAGGGTTCTTATAAGAATAATATAAGAACCAGAAGATCATTTATGAAGACGGGTGACAACCCTGAACACACGAAAGCTGTTGCGTGTAATAAGTGCTACGCAAATGTGCAAGTATACACGTCGCAAGTAATAAAGTGATATGAGTATCGTCTCCACATGGATTGGTTTGGGCCACTTTGCTTAAGTTACTGCACTGTGAAAAGTAAAAACACAATTAAAGGATTATGGGAGTTTAACTAATAACTAAACTAGAAAGCAATAAAGTAAAAGAAAATATGAGAGAAAAAAAAGAGAGATAGGCCAGGTTATCGTGAGTTGAGGTGTGATAGCCGATTGGATCGTTTTGTTAAAAGAGTGCACGAGCAACTCAGTTGTCGTGGCAACTTGCACAACGGGGTTGCCTTGGCAACTAATCGATGGTTGCCTGGGCAACTAGTTGGGTAACTACTTGGGCGTCTGGGCAGCAACTTCAAGGTTCGACAGAGCGTTCTTCAATGGTTTCTTCTTATCCCTAAGTCGAAACTCTAGCTACTTGTGCATGCCTTGATAATACATCCCTGCGTGAATCAAGGGTGAACAACAACCAATCTTGCACTCCTCTTAGCCGTTGAAATCCTTAACTTATTCATAAGCTGGATTAATCTTCACCATCAATAGATTGAATAAAGACCATACTCATTCGTTTCTTGAATCTAACTCTCCCGATATTAGATAAATAGGTGAAGTTACGAGATCCTCTCCCAATTCACTCGCAAACAAGAATAAAAGCCAAGAATGAGTAAACCTTGAATAGAAAAGTGCAAACTCTTATTACCTAAACAAAAACCAATTGTTTCTCACAACAACAAAACACAATAACCCCAACCAATCAAGTTAGTTCATGGTTGGGTTCAAAAGATATACAAAGAATAATCCCCAAACCATGAATCTAATGGAAGCAAAGAAGAAGAAGAAGTCGAAATTTCCCCTAATGCTCTCTATGGAGTTGTCGAAATTCCCCTAGCCTTCTCTCTTGGACTTGTCGAAATCTCCTTGCTATTTATAGGGCTAGGCCAAAGTCCTTCTTTGAGGAGGAGTTTGAGTTGGAATTAAATTATCTTCAAAGAATATAATTTTTTATTATAATTGTATTCCTACTAGAACTTCTCCTATCTTCTTGGAATTTAATTCTTCTTTAATCTCTGCATGGAAATCAAATTCCTTTGGGTTTGGGCTTTGCTCCACGTCATCTTGGGCTTGTCTAGTCATCAATTTCGACATCCCTATTGCATTTTCTCTTTGTCGACAATTGCCATGGCAACTGGCTCGGCGTCTCCTTCATGCATTGCCCTGGCAACTAGCTCGGCATTGCTTTGGCAAGTGATCCTGCACATACACACACAAAAACACACCAAAGCAGCATCTTTTTCCACAAAAATCACCGAGTTATGTAATCAAGCTCAACAATGAAAAGAAACATGAATTAATGCATGAATAACTAATTATGCAACCAATATGAGCTTAAGTCTAACAATAATATGAGTAAAAAGGGTAATAAAAATAGTACTTTTGAACACTTATCAAAAGCCTTCCGCACAAAAGGTTTGAAAGCATGTTAATCTAGATTCGAAGTGATTGATCAAATGAGGATTTAAGAGCATACAGTGAAGAAGTAAAGAGATGAAGAAATCTGAGGAACGACCTTTCAGGGTGTAAGACTTTAGAACAAAAAAAAGGCTGAAAGAAAAGAGAAAAAAAAGAAAAAGAGAGAAAGAAAGAAAAAGAGTGAGAAGAAAAAAAAGAAAAAGAAAAAATATGAAGAAATTGAAGGAAAAAAGGAAAAAAGAAAAGAAAAAGATAAGAAGAAAAAAAAGCACGACATTGCATGCATCTCAATTTTTTCTTTTTTTAGACATGTATTTGAAGAATTGTCAAAGAATTTACTAAAGAAAGAAAAGATCGGCAACCATAGCAGCGTGAGGCCAGATGTTAAATCCTCTGGGTCATCGGTAAGTCCTTCAGGCACGGTGTTAAGTCATTCGGGCCACCATTAAGTCTTTCGAGGATGGTGATAAGTCTTTCGGGCCATCAGTAAGTCCTTTGGGCATGATGCGGCAGCCATAGTAGCGTGAGGCTAGACGACGGTAGCCATAGTAGCATGAAGCCAGATGTTAAATCCTTTGGGTCATTGATAAGTCTTTCGGGAACAGTGTTAAGTCCTTCGGGCCACCATTAAGTCTTTCGGGCATGGTGATAAGTCCTTCGGGCCATCAATAAGTCCTTCGGGCAAGATCGGCAACCTTAGTAGTGTGAGTCTAGAAAGATCGATAGCCTTAGTAGTGTGAGTCTAGAAAGATCAGTAGCCTTAGTAGCGTGAGTCCAAAAGATCATCAGCCTTAGTAGCGTGAGTCCAGAAAGATCGGCAGCTTAGTAGCGTGAGTCCAAAAAGATCGGCAGCCTTAGTAGCGTGAGTCCAAAAAGTTTGGTAGCCATTTTTGGCGTGAGTCCCCAAATTTGAAGAAAGATCGGAAACCTTAGTAGCATGAGTCCAGAAAGACCGACAGCTTAGTAGCGTGAGTCGAGAAAGATCAGCAGCCTTAGTAGCGTAAGTCTAGAAAGATCGGTAGCCGGCTTGGCGTGAACCCCTAATTCGAAGATAAAGGTTCTATATATGAATGACCTATATTTTTATCCCTCGCAGTGAAAGGTTCTATATAGGAAGAATCGTAACTACGATATTTCATAAGCTATAAGTTCTATATAGGAAGAACTGACGGCTCCAAGGTTTGAAGACTAGCAGTTCTATATAGGAGGAAACCCTAGTCGGAAGAATCCATCCATGGCATAGAATGTTTTATATAGGAAAACCCGCCGCGTTGAAGGCGAAGAGTTCTATATAGGAAGGACTCCAAGCTTTACCGTCTCAAAGTGAAAAGTTCTATTTAGGAGGGACTCATAACTCGAGGCTTCAAAATGAAGGGTTCTATATAGAAAGAGTCTGTAGCTCCAAGATCGGAAGGTGACAAAGTTCTATATAGGAAGAGCTTACAAGCCTGAAGATTCAGCTATGGAAGAGCGGAGAGTTCCAGAAGAACACGTGATTCTGAAGCCAAAGACAAGGAAGTAGGTCAAAAATGAGTGCTTTTGATCTTTGCTTCGTTCTCGTTTCACAAGAACAAGCAAAGAGGGGCAACTGCAATCACTCATTTTTTACCGAGTTTTAGTATTATTTTAATAGTAATATTATTAATATAAAATTAATAAAAAAACCAAAAATAAACATAATAATAAAAATATAATATAAAAAAGTAAAAAAAGAATTGCATGGAGCAGGGCACTCCACGTCGCCATTTCACCTACCCCAATTGCCTATATAAAGGTATGAAATGAGGGGGCAATTAACAAGAAATGAATCGGCAGTGGCAGGCCAAATAAGGGAGCTTTAAGATCCTATTTTGGATCCGATCTAGTTAATTTTTTGGAGAGGTCGTGGTAGATCTCGGTGGGGTTCAGTCGGGGTTCGTCATTCGAGCTCCTAGTTAGGTATATTTTCTTTCCTTTTTATTTGTGTTGTAAGTTTTATGATTTAATGAAGTAGTTGTTAATTTAAAATTGTGTTTTTTAGTTTGTATGTCTATTTATATTTTAGATTAGTATTTATCATGTTTTAATTTTTTGTTTTATATTAATATTTTATTTATGTTAAATTTGTTTTTATTTGTGTTAGATTAATATTTATGAATGTTAGCATTTTATTTATGTTAGATTTGTTTTTATTTATATGTTAGATTAATATTTATGTATGTATTTTTAGATTAGTATTTTATTTATGTTAGATTAATATTTTATTATGTTAGTATTTATTTATTTTTTATCGCATTGTATTTATTTTTATTTGCCATGTTTTTAAGTTGCATAATGGAATATAAATTGTCAATCCGATGCCCTTTTATCCGAGCCTAAACGGGGCCAGTATCAGGCGTAGTGATGGTGGTTGGGCGTTTACTCTTAGATAACAGGACTTTTAAAATTTACCCACACTTATAGCCGAATTTTAATCTAATCGTCACTTTAATCCAGAAAGTTTAATATTAATAAAGCGGTAATTATTAAAGTACCAATTTTGGGCAGTGTGGGGGTGCTAATCCTTCCCCATCCGTAACCGACTCTTGAACCCAACAGTTATCAAATCTCTGGTTTTATGGTGTCCGGCCTACCTAAGTGGCCAGTGGCGACTCCATTTTCAAAATAAAGTACGGTTTTTACAAAATCCCATGGAAGACATTTTTTAAAACAAAACAAAATAAAAATACCTTTTTTAGCGTAAAAGGGCATCGCTACAATACAGCTGGCTCTGACCGTTTACGTGCTATACAAGTAAGTTTTAGGATATTTGTTTTGATATAATAATTGAAAATTAGTTTTAGACTAAGTTGAAAAGAGTACAAGAATGATTTTAAGTCCAAACAACTTGAAAATAAGTTTGAGATGTTTTCATAAGGTTTTGGAAGTGTTTAAAATGTTTTAAAGTAGTCAAACTCATGTTTTCAACACGGCCATACCGATACGATATACACCATATCAATACCTTTTAGGATTTCAACTATAGTATTTTTTTAGTAGCGAAAACTCGTACCGGTACAGGCTTAGCCTTATCGGAACGGAGAAGGGTTGTATCGATACACATAAAGGTGTACCGATCTCTACTTTTCAAACCCCCAATAGCTAGTTCCCTGCAGTGTACCGATACCCGGTACCGATCCCTAGTTCCGATACCTACCAAGGCGTATCGATACGAGAAGGCTACACCAAGCTCAATGGCTAGTCTCTGAAGAACCGGTACTGATACGACTACTCGCGTACCGATACCGACTACTCCAAAACTGCATTTATTATGGGAAATAAAGCTACCAACGGCTCTAATTCAATTCCAACGGTCACCAACGACTAGAAACTCTATTGGGAGTTTTTAAGGTCTTAAAAAGCATCTGAAGAAGATAATGATCAAATTGCCAACATCAAAATGATTGAAAATGTGTCTTAGTGCTTAAATTCATATTCTTGTATAGACTACACTTGCTAAGCTCAATTGTCAATGTATGCTCAAGTGTATTAAGATTTGGGTGATTGCTTTATTGTACAAATATCTACCTAAAAGAGGGATTTCAGTTTGCTATTAATTCTCTTGTTAGAGATGTTTTCCAGAGCTTGGTTTGTAAGCTTTGGATGAAAGGCTTAGTGAGTGAGTCTAGGTTTGTAAAGGGTTGCCCCATTTGCCTTGAAAAGGGGAAGAATTCTTATTGAATTGTTAAAATCCTTATAGGGGAAGCTAAGGTAGAGGATGTAGGCTTTGGTTAGAAAGTTGAACCACTCTAAATTATTGTGTATATTTTTCTTTCTTTTGCTTCCACCACTATCACCCAAAATTACACTTTTCCACCACTTAGCAAGTAAATCGGTTGAGGGATATCAGGTTCTTCAGTAAGCCAACATAGCATATGCAGCAATCAAAGCCTAGTTGTGAGGCATGAGGCCGCATGCTATAAATCTATGATGCATGGGCTATGAGGATGATTTATGAAGCGTAAATACTGATATAAGAATAACTTCGATAATTTCAAAGATACACTTTTGATTTTTTGTTGAAAATAAGTTATAGGCCATCACATTCAAAGAAAATCCACATATAAAATGACGGAGCGTATAGTGTGGTACGGAACAGAAGACTTAAGATTTGAAGAATTTTTGTATATTCGAACATTATAGAAGATGCATAGATTCATCTGAAAGCTGTATAAAATAGCAAAGTATTTATAGTAGATACATACATTCGTCCAAAAGATGTATAATCTCGAGTGGACAAGAAATGATAGGTGCAACTCGCCTTACTTGAACGGATAGTTTCGTTAAACTCACCTTTCATGTCCGGCAAGTTGCGCCTACAATTTTTGACCTTCCAAACGAGTGAATGTTAGGCTTTTGAAGGCAATATTCAGAGCATTTTTCGAATGCACGAAATAACATGGGCCACTCTCCCTCATAAATTAACACATGTATGTTAGTGTTGCGAAAAAATACGGGAAAAAATCCTAACACGGCAAAAAAGTTGGCTAAAGACCCCTATGGAAGTCATTATGGTAAGCTTTTTAAGGAAAACGAGTACGCTTCGATATGCATGTTTAAGGTGAATCTATGAGGTGTTGAGGGATGATATTTTGTACTTTTGAACTTCCACGTCGTAGTACTGAAATATCTATTGAAAATGGTGTAAAGATCAACGCGTATAAGACATCCTAAAGAGTGTCAAAATCACGTTGAAAATGCTATATGTGAACGTGTTCGTTTGAGCATTCGTGATCATTTATTTAATGTTTACGAACGTGTTCGTCTAAGTGTTCCTGAATGTGTTCATTTAAGTGTTCGTCTAAGTGTGCAAGTGAGGCTTTCAAGCTTGTCTCCCTATTGCCTTAAGCCTGGAGACCGGGGGTGCTTAGGACCAGAGGTGCTTGCAGACCGAAGGTCGCGGTAGCTTGCTTGCTAAGGTACGAACTAGTGCTGGTAAATAAACGAACCTGTGAATTCTTGCGACAGAACTTTGGACCTACTTAATAAGGGCTCCCTGACGATCTCGAACCTTCCAACCAAAAGTAATGGGTATGTGTTGTTTCTTGGCACTCTCTTTCTTTGTTATGCCAACCTAAAAAGAGATAGGGATACGGAGCTTGACTTGAAAACAAACAATTGGCACTGCCCCCTATCACAACACGGCAGATAGGGCACTTTTTGCCTTCCTTAAGTACGGGATACGAAAATAATTCCTCTAAAAAAAGAGCGATTAAGAGTGGATTTTAGGTTCGATAGTGTCAAGAAGGTATTCTCCACCGGTGACCGTACTTTCATAAAAGCATCATTGGGTAGTGGTTCCTCTCTTTTCTATTGAACCTCGAACAAAAAATCGATCTCGCCATCAGCTCGACTAAGAGTTCCATTCCAAATCAAAAAAGTAAACTGAACTTGACTTAAGACGAAGGAACCGAGCACCGAAAAAAACCAGTTTCTTAAGGCTTCAAACTACTAGTCATTAAGACTACTATGAAATAAAAGTAAGGAAGTCATTTTCTTGACTTGGCCTGCGTGCATTATACCTACCCCTTTTAAAAATAATTTTATTTCAATCTCAACAAAGAAATGAAAGCATAACTCTTTGCTTGTTGTCCTCTTACTCTTTTAGCCTGCCTTGTAGGGGTTTCTCGGGTGTCTACGGCGGATCCGATCAGTCTTGTGATGAAGAAAAGTCTTTTCTAATCTTCCACTAAGAAAGATATCGTCACGGCAACTAAATTTGCTCGGCTCGGGACTCCTTATGGTTTAGTAAAAGGGAGGGGAGATTTTCTCTTCATCCGGGGGTTCATTTCATTCATTATGAACTCAAAAGTTTAAGGCTGATTAGTGAGGTCTTAAAAACTTCATACAATAAATAATCAACCATTCCATTTGTGCTTTCAGCAAGTAGGCGACGCGAATCTATGGTTTCTATGTTTCAATCAGATACCAATTGCTTGGATGCGTTTGAAAGCCTTTAGATTACTTGCAGAAAAAATCTTTCTAGGTTTGTCTTGTGTCTCCATAACAAATGGTCCATTTATTGATGGGCGAACGACGGGGATTGAACCCGTACGTGGTGGATTTACAATTCACTGCCTTGATCCACTTGGCTACATCTGCATCTACCCCCACACAGGTTTAAGTCTCTAACTACGACCAGATCCTTTCTGAACCCCCTATGACCGCTATCAAAGAGAAGCTTTTTCCTATACTATAGTTGCAATTCTATTGTTGTGTTTTGGAATTAGGGGAAGAAAAGCTTCAACAAGTAGAAGCTTCTTGGAAAAGCTTCAAACAAAGAGGCTGGGTTGTTCACTTCATTGATTTGACTTCACTTTACTTAAGATTAAAGATAGGGGTCGGGTGGGCAGTGAAGGCTCGTTTAGTATACAGCCAGATGTGACTTTGACGAGCAGCAAGCAGAGCTTGAAGAAGCGAGCCCCTATCAGAGAAAGCCATTGCTCGCTAGCCCCTTGTTTGTATAGGATTCCAAACATTTGCACCCTTAAACTACAAGCTTTGAAGCCCCTACTTTTTATGTTATGGGATATTTTAAGAAAGCCCTTTCTACAAACCTTTCCATAATATAAGGGAAGCTCGAAAAGCTTTCTTTGTATGCTTGAGCGCAACTTTTCCCTTTATTTGGAAGAACCAACCCTTAAAGGGTGTAACCAATGGAAGGTTCTCGCTCTGATCCCGACATTGTTCTCCGATGATGGCCCCTGGGCGAAAGGGGCCTCCATTCTTTTTCTTTCTTCAATCATTTCGATCAGGACAAGTGGGTTGGTTTGTTTTGTCCTCCTATCTACGCAATTCTCTGTCTTCGTTCGTGATCATGTTAGGCGAAAGATAGTTGTAGAGGAGCGGCTGTGAAACGGTGATTCCCCTCTTTCTATTGAAGTAGGGGGATCTTTCCCCACCATTCTGGCGTATTATTGATAGGGATTTTACCGATGCTGAAGGTAGCTTTCTTACCAAGCCACCCATTTGAGATGCTAGTCGCCAGAAAGAAGCGACAAAGAAGCGAAGCTGTCATAGAAGCTTTGCCCATATGTAGTCATAGTACTCGGCTTGTCGCTACTTTGATTCAAAAGGTAACCGATGGTTTCTGCAACCGTAACCATTTGTCACTCCAATTACTTCAACCAAAAACCTTTTTAGAGCTATAAAAAAATGTCAAGGATAAGCTTGCATTCTAGAAGCGATAGCTTCCCGCCTCCTTCATTCCTACAGCCTCATTCGCTTTGGTGAGAAATTCCCCTCTCTTTTCCAAACCGGATTGGTCTGTCTCAAAAAATGTACAAAGTGGAGCTGCCCGTTGTTTGGTTAACCCTTTTATTCCTTGTAACACCCCAAATCCTAGCCTAGAAGTATTGAAGTCAATTGCATAAGTTGATAGCTTAATTGAACCTAGAATTTAAGCTAAATTGATTATCCAATGATCTAATTGAAAAGAAGAATAAAATAAGTGACCAATTTAAGGCGACTACATTGAATTAAATAAGAAAGATGGGGAATGCATGCTAAATTCCCCATTTCCCCTAATGCCCTTGATTAAGTTAAGATAATAATTTAATTGAGGGACATTTTAGACAATTCATAAATCCATTAAGATGGATATCATCTTCATCCAATTCTTCATTATACCGATTTGAAGAAGAGAAAATAGAGAGAAAGAAAGCTTGAGAAATCAGCCATTGTTGAAGGAAAATTTAGCTTGCATGTATAGGATTTTGTAAGGAAATTAAATCTAGAAGCAAAGTAAGTATGATTCTACTTTTGTTCAATTGAATAGGAAACTATATTTGTTGAATTGGACTGTTTTGATGATTATAGATGAAGTTAACTATTGAATATGTTGTTAGATGATTGAGTTGTTGTAGAATTATGCAAAATTGGAGAATGAACACTAGGTATTATGATGGAAATTATGTGTATGTAATGGTGTAACAAGCTAGGTTGCTGGAAAATTGAAATGAGACGTTGAAGTAAGAATTGAATTGTAAATAAGATGTTAAACAAGCTAAATTGTTAGAAACCAATGCTGGAAATGAAATATAAAAGTATGAACATAGTCTTATAACATAGAAATTATTCTGTTGAATTGAAATTGTGTAAACATGTAAAATTAAGCTTTGTAACCAAGTTGCTCTATTTTGGCTGCCTTGATTAATGAATTAACATTGACTAAACAAGTTTAGGATGTCATATGAAATGAATTATAGGGCCAAAATATTGGTTAAAATGAATTTAAGGAATTAAAATATGAATAGGTGCAATCTGCCCAGAATTGCTTTGTTCTGGGCAGATAATTTGAAAATTCACCAAAAATTGTATAGATCAAATTTAGGGCTAAAATTTTAGCGACATGATCATTAGTATGTCTACTTTCATTAGGTGAAAACAGAACTAAAAACTTGGTCCTATGTTGGAAACTGTAAATAGAAATAGCTGGACAGTGCAAACTGTCCAGGCAGTGTAAATGCCCTGTCTTTGAACAATAAACTGTATTAATTGGATAAGAACTAAAATGAAAGTCTTATATGGTCTTAAAGAAAAAAATAGCTTTCCAACGGAGTATAGTAATCAAAATTCCGACGTATGGATTAAAAGATATGACTATTTTAAGGGACAGTTTGCAAACTGCAAGGTAGCAGTGTCCTGGGCAGTTTGGGACTGTTTTTACACCTAGATGCAATCTGTTTCCAAAACGGTTTTGATACATTGTAACCTGTCCAATTATGTCTTAAAATGAGGTAATAACAATGTAGAGATGAACTAGTATGAAATGCTTAAAAGAAAGCATAAAAATAGTAGCTAAATGTTAGGTACAAATGTGGTAACATTGCTACTATAATTGTGTGACATTATGTGCTTGTTTTAATGAAATGTATGTGTTATGCTTGCTAGACAAAGGGCAACAAGTTGGGGAAGATGAAGATAGAAGTGTTCATCCCAAAGCTAGAGGCAAAGGGATTTGGATACAAGACAATTGAATTGCTAGGAGTATTGTGAGTGTAACTATCCTTAGGGTTTGGACTTAGGTCCTAACCAACCTTGTTATTGTCTTAATTCAATGTCATTGCCATGTAACATGACCCAATACATATTTGGATAATTAAGGGAATAATGACATGTATGACAACTTGTTTGATGCCATGTTCTATGTGTTTACTTGAGTGTTAAGCAAATGTAATGAAATGCTTGTCATATTGCATTGCTTATGCCAAAGGTAAGAAATGGCATGCTTGCTTGGAGAATAAGGTACGCGCATTGCATACATATGCATGTGTTTGTGATTGATGTACATGGCTGGTTGAAATGAATTAAACAATGGTACCACTTTGTATTCATGCCATTCTAATGGCATGGATAGTTTTGTCTTGGGAGTTAAGACTCCATAAGCCTATGGGCTTGGCCTTTGAATGGCATAATCTTGTATTAGATATTGAAATATATAAAGCTTGAATGAAATGGATAATCAACAACCTTGGTAGCTAGTTTGTATAGATAGGAGGGCATGCCTTAGAATCTTGAGCTCATATTGGCACTACGGTGCATATTGGCACTACAGTGCATATTGGTACGATGGTACATATTGGCACTATGGTGCATATTGGCACGCCGGTGCATATTGGCACTACGGTGCATATTGTTGAAGATTTGATTATCTAGTAAACTACTTACCAAGGGTGTTATAAGATGACTTAATAACTTGAATGTGTGATATGAACATTGCTTGAATAGTAAGATTCTTGAATGAACTTCCTTACTTTGAAAGATTATACATGAATGGTTGTATAACTAGTTACTTCTCATGAAAGAAATGTATAAATGGTAACTTTGTGTAAGAATGCCTACTTGGTAATTGGAGTATTTGATTACTTGTCACCTAAGCAACAAATCGAATGGCATTATATGTATACATGATGGATGTTGCTATGTTGATTGTGCGATATGTGAAGCTTGCCTATGTTTACCTATGCAATTTGAATGGTATATGTGTCATGTAGAGATCATCTTGATTCTTTGAAATGCATGTAAACTTGGTTATGTATACTTGAAATTGGCTAGACTTAGTGTTACCTCACTAAGTACATAACTTGTACTTACCACTCTATTCTTCATTCTTCCCATAACAGATTAAGGATTCTTCAAGAGGATATCATGAGCTTGAAGCAACACCTTGAAGCAAGCTTGAAAGTATGATTTCATACTCTTTGTATACTCCTAGTTTGGTGGCACTAGATCTTGTAATAGGTAGCTTTGCTCATGCATTTAGATGTGTGTTTAAGACTAGTATATGTAATGTTTTGATGGGCCTATCTTGTAACCAACTTGATGACTTTAAGCTATGTATATAACCATGTTGGTGTGTACATAAATTGGTACAATGTTACGCAAATTATGAAGTAATCCATTGAATGTTACGCAAAATTGTATGATCATGCATTTGTTCCTATGGCCATTGGTATGATTCGGCCATGTTGAGGTTATGCATTAATAATGTTACTAGTTAAGGATGCCATGAAATAGTATGTTTGATTGAAAAGAAAATAAATGAAATGTGATTAGGAAACACTTATAGTTCGAATAGGTGTATGAACATGTAAAAGAATGTAAGTTGGATGCTTTGTATTGAACTTGTTAATTGGTTGAATAAGTAGTATCTTGTGATGCAAGTAAGCTAATTGAAATATGTTTAGTGACCACATTGTATTAATCGAATAGGGTTAATGAATTTGTAATAGGAAATGAAAGTTGAATCATGTTTAATAGTAACCTATTGTGTAGTATGACACACTTGAGATTGTTGTTTGAATGATGCATGTGTTTTGAATGGAATGGTAATATACTAATAATAATAACTTAGGGCATAAGTATGAATTGGAACAAATTAGTACCTAAATTAGCATGCTAGAATGTTGGTTGTGTTTAATGTTGGATGTATTGTATGACTTGTAATGTTTGGTTTGGGTGACTTGCGTTGCAAGTCATGTATGCCGAGGTTACTTGTTCGATAAGTAACCTATCTTTTGCTTTGCACTCGTTCTAGTAACACTCTGGAACCGGGTTACGGCTAACCCGAAGATTTGGTGTTACATTCATGTTCAGGTTGGGTTGACCCAAAAGTAAAGTAAAAAGGAATGGAACCACTGGAGAGTCGTCTGCAGTTCACACTTAGGAAAAGACAACTTACTTTGAGAGCGGAACATGAACTGATTTCTGCTATTCTGGGTTTATATCTTTCGTAGCGAAATCAAGGTTTATGAGAAAGTAAGTAAAGTTTCTATGGTGTTCTACCTTTATTTGCGTAGTCCCGGTCCACAATGGAAGGCTTCGTCCCTTAGCCTAGTCTATATCTACAGCTGACGCATCTCTGTATCGACACCTTACTACTACTTAATTTAATTAATTAACGGCTAAGCAATTTCATAACCTGAGCTTTCCTTAACCAGCTGACCTTACGAAGTAAGCTTAGCCTATCTTTCTTTATAGTTCGACTAAGTGACTTTGTAACCTTAACGTACTTTCTTTTTTACTTTAGCATAGGCCTTCGCCACTTCAAACAGGCAATTTGCCCCTTTTTCATTTTTCGTCTCTGAAGTAAGTGAAGTCAAGTTAGCGTCTGCAAAGCAATACACAAAAATCCTCGTCATTTAAAAGGACGATAGCGATTTCCTCATCCCTCGAACTACCCAGAAAAAGGCCATCTCACCTCGGACGACTCAGCCAAATAGAAGCGGGCAACTTATTCAGTATAGTGACTAAGACCCTATACTTGAACTTGCTAAACGCACGTATTGCTGCAGAAAAGTAAGGTATTAGACTCGCTCTCAACTCGTTTTTCTTCATTCTGATTGGTAACAACCTCAACCAATCTATCATTAATAATGAAAGGCCATATGGGTTGGCTTTGGGTGTTGTAAAGCTACAGCTAGAAAGGTTTTCTAGAGCAAGGGTGTGCGTTAGCGCCCCTTCTTTCTTTTCCTAAAGTCAAGTTTCTCGCTTCTTGTGGTCGTAACTTTTTCCTTGTCGGCTGGCTTCAATCAATACATTGCATTGCGGGCTCCGGGATAAAAATATTCTTAACTTAAGAAGGGTTCCGTCTCAAACTCTGAGTGCTTCCCAATGAGATCAGGTTAGGGTTGGTGTGGCCATCTACTGTTATACCCGAATCAATTCCATTAATTTATGGCGTAGACAAATTAGGGCCAAAATCCTCAATAGGGTTTGTCCCCCTAATCACTACAAGACGGCTAGTGCCAGATCTGAGTCTGAGTATGAACAGCTGAAAAAATGGGCTGATTGGAGAATCTATAGTGGTTGTTGCATTTGACTTTGAGACCTCAACTGGCTTTGTTTTGTTGTTTGTTGGGCGTATTGAATGTGAAAAGCATTTAGCTATTGTTTTCCTTTCGTATCCAATAGATGGGCTTGCTTTCGAGCCTAATAGCTCATCTTGCTACTCCATGAGATCCGGTTCGAACTCAAGAATGGGACGAGTCCCTTTGATTTGATATTACTGACTTCGATGCGGCTGTGCTCTTTTCTCTCCCTCTCAGCTATAATGTCCATTCCCGCTAGTGCTAATGTGCCCCCCGGAAACCATTCTTTACCTAAACCCGGCCTAAAAGGGAAGATTAGCCCCTCGTGAAGGGGAATGAAAGATCGAAGTAAAGGAAGTAGTGGTAGGGCTTGCAAACCAGAATGGGAAGATATGGGGAAATAAAGCCTACAAGCATGTCTTTCTAGTTTAGGAAGAGAGAAACTGGAATTTCACTCTTTAATATGAATTATACTTTCATTTCTATTCTTTCAAATCCAGCATGACATGTGTCAAGAAGCGTAGTACCATACCCGAACCTACCTCCCAACGAGGAGATTTATTTTCCCAGGAATGAGGCAAGATAGAAAGACCTTGAAAGAGGGATTGATACTTCAACTTTCAAGCCAGAGCAAGTGCATGTAAAAGTTTACCTAATACTCGAATTTAGTTCTCCTTCCACTTTGACTTCGACTATTACTACTTCCTCGACCCGACCCTGAGATCTTGAATTCTTTTAAAAGAAAGAGACTTCCCTTAATTAGCTTGTTGAGGAACGGCTTGACTATATAAGGTAGCCCCAGTTTTTTCATTCTAAATGTAGACTACGTGGAGGTTGAGACTAAGCTCTGTTGATTCGGTCGAAAGTCAGCTTCTACTTCTGCACGAATATCCTCTGGGTCATTCTTTATCCATATTGGCAAGTCAGGGCAATATATATACTTTATAGGTGCCTTTTCTACGCCCTTTATCTATTTCAACTCAGCTCTATTGCCCGAAGTTGATGCTCGTTGGCCTGTTGCCTCTTATGAATAGAATCTTAGAGAGAGAATACGATACTGAATAACCTTTGGTCTTCTCTCTAATGCTTGTTGTGGGATTACTGGGGTAATCTTGGGTTCAGGCGAATACTTTGATAAAGAAGACCTACCCTTTGACATGCATGATTGCACAAAGTGAAGAAGTTTTAGCTATTATCATGTGAGAGGACTTCCACTAAGCCTCCCAAATCCCCTATCTTTTATGAGAAAGAGTTTTCACTGCATGAAAGTGGATCTCTAAAGTAGGCAACTAGGCATTCCTTCCATATGGGGTCTGTTACTTCCTTAAATAGCCAAACCTTGATGTGACAAAGACGATAGAGCGAACAACCAGTTAATCAGTCGGGTTCTAAGGGAAAAGCACATGCTTGATCGGATCACACACTCTGAAAAGTGGTAATCTCATAGGCTCCTAGGCCGATTTTAAGTAAAAGTAAAGGTATCACTTACCTGGGTATGGCTTTCCTTCATCACTGAGGTAAATAGTGATGAAGTACGATCTTACTTTCGTAATAGCTATAGCTTTATTGCCCGAGGATATCTACTATTGAGCTGGTCTTTTGCTAGAAAGGATGGTAGCAAGGCGAGTGATCCTGTCAGTCCCTAATTCCAGCTCAAGTTGGTATATCTTTCTCTGGACTGGAGCCCCTTCTTTGGGTCAAACCATTAGAGGTGTGGTCGACCGGGCCTATTTTTGGATACTTTAAAAACCTTTGTCATCGGTCTCCTTTAACTGATCTAGTGGTATGAAGTGGCTGGAGTAATCTTTTGTGCTTTACCAACTATTAGTATGAGTAAGAGGGGAGCAAGCGTTGTCCTAAGATTCTGTAATCTTCTACAGTACCCCTTTCGTTGTCTCTATTCTATTGGTAGACGGTCGTGACTCTAATATAGGGCTTTGAAGCATCTCAGTTCTCTATAGCGACAATCTTCAAAGGGAAAATAATCAGAGTAAGTTCTCATAGTTCCCTAGCCCAACCCTATTGATTCCCCCTGTTAGGCTAATAGCACCTGGCCCAGCTTTCTCTTTCCTTGGATCTTGAATGGTAGCGGTATTTGCAAAGCTTGCCTGGTTGGAGGTATCATCTTTCGTGCTTCCTAGGTCAAGAGGTTACTAGATAGGGTTTTTCATTTCCTAAATCTAAATAGGTCCACTCTAAGTCTTTTACCCGGGTGTCTGCCTTCTTCTATTTCTTGGCCAACTGGTAGCAGAGGGGTTTTTCCCTTTTCTTTTGTTCGGTTGGGCTCATTCGTTCTCTTAATGTGAGAGCACTTTAACAATCGTAGTCCTGAAGTGGCTCAACATATTCTCTGTGGAGGGCCTTCCCTTTTATATGTTGTAGTCAAAGCATGCTAATTGTCCATATTCCTTAGTAGAAAATAGACGTCAAGCAAGCCAGATAGGTCTCACATCTAAGGGAAAGAAAATGCCTTCCAAGAGCTTTTTTCTACTGATACAACGCAAAGTTACGTCCATAGAGTTCACCTTTGCTTTGGTTTCCCAACAGAAAGAAGTCGTATCTTTGCTTGGGTTGTCTGGTTGTAGTAAGTAAAGCGTTGTTAAGCCCTAAGGCTGGAAGGGTTCCCTACCATTCTAAAATCTTTGTGGTCCACGTAACTGTATAGAAAGAAATTGTGGGTCTTTCTTCTTCATTCTCTATTTCATCTTCATCTGTAAGGCTTCATTGCTTAATAAGAGAGATCTTAAAATGGGTCAACTCCACTTTCCTTGAGCTGATCCCTAACCTAAGGTTGATAACCCAGAGGCCTTTGAGGAGTTCAGACCTATCTCATTGTGCAACGTGCTTGTAAAGAAAATCTCAAGAATTTTGGAGAATTGGCTTAGGGAAATTCTTGATGAGTTGGTGGGTGCCCATCAGTTGACTTTCATTAAAGGCAGGAACATCATTGAAAACATTCTTCTGGCTCACGGGCTGGTCCGTAACTTTCATAGAGACAAATGAACTCCTAAGGTTTGCGCCAAGTTAGATATTCACAAGGCGTACGACTTCATTCCTTGGTATGCTATCCTCAATACCCACCCTTGAATCATTGAAGTTTCTTGAAATTTATAGGTAAGATGGATTAGATAATGTATCTCTATAGTGTCATTTGCAATTATGATTAACGGATCTCCATCTATCTTCTTCAGGGTGTCTTTCTTGGTGAATATCTCTTAGAGGTTAGCTCTCTGGTAAGCGAATAAGGTAGTGCTAACTATCTTCACAAGATGAGAGCAAGCAAGTCCTGAGAGAAAGTAAGCAGGTAGTGCTTTTGCGCATAGCAGGTCTCGTGTGCAGAATGTGTTGATTGCACCTTTGTCTTTTCTTTAATAAATATCTCTTAGCTCTGCCAATTGTAGGACTTCCTACACTGAAAGGTTAGTAAAGTATAGAAGAAAGAGGATGCATAACAAAGAGAAGCCAAGACCCAATACCCAAGGACGTAAGGGAGAATGTAAAAGATAACCACTCAGCCCAAGGGGACGAAGACTAAAGACAACCAAAATGAGAGCGGAGAAGAATGAAGCCAACCCCCGATAAAGGTAAAAAAAGAAGAAAGTGGCTAACTCTAGAGAGGGGAAGGGCAGAGAAGTAAACCATCCAGAGAGGGAGAAAAAAAGAGGAAGAAATAGGATTCAGATAAAGAATAAGAAAAAGAGAACGATGCCGAGGCTGAAGTTGAAACCTAAGTCGAAGTTCAAGCTAAAGAAGGTGCCTAAGTTGAAGCTTAAATCGATGCAAAGCCAGTCTGGAATAAGGAACGCCAATTGAAAGAGCTATCTTCCCTTACTAATGTGGGATCAGTTCCTTTCGAACACTTCCTAGGAGCGTCGCATTCGATACATCTAGGGTTTTAGAGAGGTGCCTTGCGTGAGTGCTATCTAAACTGAGGTTTTTCCTACCTAGCTCAATAATGGAGAGAATGCCCTTACGGGATTATTTTCGTTCAGTCTAATCCTATTCTCATGTTCAAAGGCTTATCGATCCCTTTTGAGTCAGATGTGGCATTGCTAATTTGAGAACAGTTGTCATTTCTACTAAAATTATCCCTGCTCTTCGCCCGTCGCACGTGTTAAGCCATGTCTTCAACCTAGTGCCATCTACGACATATCTAATTTCTTTTCACTCCCGCTCTGATCCAGCTACTCCTCTTCTTTTAATGCCTACAAAGAGTATAGGTTTAGTTAGCCTGCTTCATCTCCGTTCAAGGAGCGCTTATTCCTTCTTCGAGAGCAGCTTATTCTTGTGCTACAGTACAAAATAAGGCATTCGAGAAAAGTTTTGAAGAAGTCTAGCCTTTAGTTCACTTGCAAAAGAGAGAGCCCTTATTTATACAACGTCCTTACTTTCTTCGATGCGCCTAGTAAAGTAGCCATATTCACAAGGAAAGGAAGCCATAGACAGATGGCAAAAAATGAGTTAGATTTCCTGTGCTAACAAGAAGCAATTTCTTCGGGTAGCTCATCAGGATTAAAAAAGCAGTCGTAGCATGAAAGAAAGAGAAGTAGAATAGGATGAAGGAGGCAGAAGTGATAGGCAAGCGTGCCTGGAAGCAGTAATGCTATTGTAGCATCTCCTTAGCCTTCTTTCAGTCCTCCATTCTCTCTTTGAAAATGTGTATCACCATATACTCATCTCATACCAGATACTGAATCTAGGGCTAAGTTCCAATCTTTCAACCTTTTTTCATATCTATGACTTAGAGATTCTCGGTCATTTATCTTAACCCTGACCCTATTCAGAGAGACTCTCCAACAGCACCTTTTTGTACCTAACATCTTAGCAATGTTCCGAATGTCTGGTCACTGATAATTTTTCTCGTAGATTAGTTTAATGCCGACTAGATTTGATCATAACTAACGGGTAGTACTATAGGGGTCTTACTCTCAGCAGTGAATGACAAATGAATGTGGAATGTCAAGCTGTGAAACTTAAATCAGCAATCTTTTGCTTTTGCTATTCCGTGTAGCGGAGACTTTTTGATAGAAATACCAAGATGTGAGACTTCGTTTAGTGAGAATCCCAATGTGAAAGACTTGCCAAGATTGCTTCGTAGTGGTACCACAACTTGGATGAACAAGTCAAAACTTTTCTTTTTGGCTATACCTTTTGTAAATCAAAACACAAGTTTAGGCACCCTAACGGTGGGACACAACATAGAGATTCAATCATCTTTCTCTCTTTAACCTCTCTTCCTCATTACTGAAGTGAGTGTTCAGGAAGGTGGAGTGATGGTTAAGCGAGTCAGTCAAGGAACGGGATATATAAAGTAAACAAGATAGGGCCCTGGGTTTCATTCCGTCTTGTTCCAAGTAACAAGATCTATTTCGAGAAAAAAAATTAAGGATTCATTAGCTAGAGCAAAGGGCTATTTTGTGAACTCGAGGAAGAATGAGTACTAGTCCTGGCTTTTAAAAGACTAGCTCATGTCCTATTTATGTCCAAAAGAGCAGTAAAGCCCTCAGAGCGGTATAAGAGAAAGAAGTCAGTGCTGCTTTTGCTGTTACAGAATCTACTTTTTCTAGTTCAAATAGCATCTTACTCAGAAATTCTTGTTTGAATGCCCAAAGATATGCCTTATCGAACATCTAAGACTGAGAAGACTGATGGCATTAAGGCATAAGTTGCTATCGAATCTAGCTATCCTGAAGTGACTTAAATACAAATGAATAGAAAGAGAATAGATGGAGAATGCCCTAAGAGAGGGAGTTGTAATGGAAGGGAAGCTACCTTGCTTCTACTAGAACAAGTACTAGCACTAATGAAAAGGGAAATGTTTAATCAGGTTAATAAAGTTGAGATGCTTCTACTTCCCAAATTGCCTCCGCTGGCATCATCAAAAGAGAAAGACTCAGTTTTAGTGGTTGCCAATAGAGAAGGTAGAAGGTGCTTTAGCCCTTTTGCTTGCTGAGAAATGCCCTCATTTTGCCTATCTCACTTGTTTACAACTCTTATGGGTATTTTAGCGTTGCTTTCACATGATGCAATATCTAGGCCTCCTAGACCTGCTCTCTCGCCCAAGCCTCATAGCATTCATATTCCAAGCACTAAGTATACCCTGCCTGCTCAGATGCGTCAATCCACCTATATGTACCATTTCCTCGCATAGAGAGCTCGAGTAGTTCTTGGTTAGAGGGAACTAAGACTTTATATAAGGTTCACTTCTATTTGCTCTCCCGCTACGCTAGTACTTAAGAGACTATCTTAGCCTAGAGTGACCCCCCACTACCAAAGTGGAGACACATTTATCTCGTCAGCTTCTTACCACTCCGTGGGGCTACCTTTACGTCACTTCCTTGAACTCACTTAAGGAAATCCCAAGCTCCGACACTCGAAAAGAAAAACTACACAACAATAAGGCAATAGGGCCTACAAAGCCCCATTTATACCACCACTCAAAACACCAATTATGAAACCTCCTATCTCTCACTTCACACCTCGGAACGTATCGTTCTTATAGAGAGAAAAGTGCTTTCACATTTTCTTAACCCGAAATGGCTGGGGAGAGGTTACAAGGTATCTCGACAGACAAGGAGAGGAAAAGTTCCTTTTACTCCTGGGAACAGATCCAGTGGAGACGAGGTGGGGCCTATAGCTCAGAGGATTAGAGCATGTGGGACAGGTGAGGGAAGGAAAAAATATCTCTAATCCAGTGGATGCTTGAAAGTGAGGTAAGCCAATTCTATGAGAAGGGTTCGAGCTGAGCGTTTTCCTTTTAGTCGTGTAATGTAGTAATCTGTAAAATATTGTCCTGACTAAAAGCTTTAACGTATAAATCTATCTACTAGTAAAATCAATCTTTCTATAAAGAGTGAGTTTTCATAGGTAGACTCGTCATCTGTCTCTCTGGTTTTTAAACCTTCTATTGAGCACCAATTTCAAATGCAATCTGACTAAAGTTAGCACATTTTGCTTCTTGAGCCACAGGTTTAAGGAGTTCGAGCCCTGATGCCGACAAGCCCAGAAGATCGAGGCATGTGATAAGCATAAAGACCCAGATGAACTTGTAGCTTTCTTGGCCACGTGGCTATCGAAGTTTATCTTGTCGAATGTCCCGATCTCATTCCAAAAGTAGAGGCTAAGATGTTCCCTTGGTTGGTGAAGTTGGGTTGGGGCTCTCCTTTCTTTTCTTTAAATTAAATTGAAAGTTAGAATGTCTTTCTACTGCAAGAGAAGAAGACAACTAGCTATAATTCTCAAATTATAGTTAGAGTTTCAAAGGAATCCTAACTCATAGAAGATAAATTACGTACGAGCTAAGGGAAAAGTGAAGATGTCATCGGTAAGAACGAAGACTTAACCACTTTCTTTTGAGGCGGCGAAATGCGCTTTGTTGAACCAGAGCAGCTATTGAAAGAAATGAATTCATGGTGCCATTCTTGTCTACTCAGTAAGGGAATAAAGAAGCCGACTATTTCTTAAATGAAAATAAAGGACTTCCATATCAGAAACAAAAGAGTTCCAAGATCCATGACATCCACTAGAGCTCAAACATTGACATTTCCCGCTAGGCCAGGGGAGGAGAATATTGGCGGGTAATCTGCCTAGTTGTATCTTGTTCCTCGTATAGAGAGCTCGAGTAGTTCTTGGTATGAGGGAAGTAATATTGTAGATCAGTTTCATTGATATTTGCTCTCTCGCTACGCTAGCACTTAAGACACTATATTAGCCCAAAGTGAGGGATCCAAAGAAGGAGTACCTAAAGAAGGCAGTACTGCGAGTCCACGACTACCATTTATGTAACTGAATTTCCTGCCCCTTGTCCACTCAGTCTCATTTTTGTTGCCATTGGAAGAACTAGCATGTATGAGGACCTTCGTATTTTTTTATTTGCCACACGTTGTTCATCCTCTTGATTCGTGATACACGGATCCTCCAGTTACATCTATGTTCATTTTTGACACATTCTGCAATATAGTTGTCTACATCCGGTTTCTTCATTGTCGGCACAACTGATCTTCATATATTGTAGTTTTTAATTGCATTCTCCACGGTTTTCTTTGTCGTGAAAATCATTCCAAGTTGTAGTTCACCATCAATATCGACTACAGCATCGCATGACTGTCTCCCTATAGATGAGAAATCATCTGAGTTTCCAACCATTATATAGGGAATTAGTACGAAATTGACTAAAACAACTGTAGATGGAATTACTATGAAATCAAATGTGTGTGTGTTTGAGGATATAAGGGGGCATATTTATAGCGGTGTAAATGAACGAAGCTGGAACGGACAAAACTATGTTAATAAATTGGAACTAATTTATTACATTTATTGTTAACAAGGTTTGTAGGGAAATGTAATACATTAGTAAAATAATTTTGTTAGGACAATTTCGTGAACGTAATTCGTGCTGCACAGTTGTCCGACTGTTCATCACTTGCTAGGCAGTACTGCGAGTCCACGACTACCATTTCTGTAATTAAACTTCCTGCCCCCTGTCCACTCAGTCTCCTTTTTGTTTCCATTAGAAGAACTAGCATGTATGAGGTCCTTCGTATCTTGTTATTTGCCACACGTTGTTCACCCTCTTGATTCGTGGTACACAGATCCTCTAGTTACATGAATGGTCCTTTTCGACACATTCTGCAATATAGTTGTCTGCATTCGTTTTCTTCATTGTCGGCACAACTGATCGCCATATATTATAGTTTTTAATTACAACCTCCGCGGTTTTCTTTGTCGTGAAAATTATTCCAAGTTGTAGTTCACCGTCAATATCGACTACAGCATTGCATGACTGTCTCCCTATAAATGAGAAATACTCTGAGTTTCCAACCATTATAGAGGGAATTAGTACGAAATTGACTAAAACAACTATAGAGAGAATTACTATGAAATCAAATGTGCGTGTGTTTGAGAATGTAAATAGGCATATTTATAGCGTTGTAAATGAACGGAGCTGGAACGAATAAAACTATGTTAATAAATTGGAACTAATTTATTAGATTTATTTTTAATAAGGTTTGTAGGGAAATGTAATACATTCGTAAAATAATGTAGTTAGGACAATTTTGCAAACGTAATTCGTGCTGCACAGTTGTCCGAATGTTCATCACTTGCTACAGTGTTGTAAGGCAACGTACAATTAAGGTTGTTCGAGTATAGTTTCTTTTAGCCACATTTAAAAGAGAATGAGATGTCGGTGCACATACGAGAGCATTAGTGTGCTATTTCATCCCAATAAGAAGACCATGTCGAGGCAAACATTGAAATCTATAAGCTAAGACCTACTCAACATACCTAATGTTGTAAGGAGAGCTTCGTTGGTGGAACTCACGATATTGTTAGTTCTGAAGTTTCGCAGCCACAATTCAATATACAAGTTGCAAAAGAATCACATGTTTCAAATAGTGATGTGAACGTATCACTTGAGAAATACACAGCATATGACTTCTGCTCAGCACAGTATGAGAAATGCACGCCATCCTCCTATGCCTCAGAATGTGGAGAGATTCAGTTGGCTCAAACCCTCTTTACTAGACTGAAATAGAATATCGATATTCTCATTTGCGTGCTACACAGAGTAAGCCAACATGGCATATGCATCTGTCAAGGCCTAGTTATACAAGTGTATGCTCCAGGTTGGTCCACGTAATACACTTTCAGCCTTAACAACTACTCCTACTTCGTGCGCACATCATGTTGAAACGAGAACTTCATGCATCAAACTAAGCTTCACCAACACAAGCCACAACCATTGTTTTGATCGAATGCATTACGATACAACAAAATTCTAATCGTTTTTAACTCATATTTTATGCGATCACCCTCTAAGATGTTTACAAGATATTTATAGTATGACTTTTGATTCAAAACTCACTTTGCATGTAAATCGAGTTACATACGTCATGTGTTTGAACTCTCATGTAGAAATTATGAATAATATATAGCCTGCAAAAGCATTTAGAGGAGACTGCATGATAAAAGATTCATTAAAATACCTATAAAAACCACGTTTTTACCTTTCCTTTTTTCTTATCAAACTGACCGTGTGGGTGCTTAATTGGAGCAATGTTATTCTGATGAGATAAACTTGGTATTACCATCAATTCCAAACGAACCAAGAATATTTTACGCACCATGGGTTCGGATAAGTTACACAAAGTACTCTTTGCACCATGACGTATTGTTATTCCTTTTTTTCTCGAAGGTATTGCAAAACTCAATGTTGTAAGGAAAACTTTGCGTAATGATTCCAAATCTATGGTCTTGATTCATTTGGAATTTATGGGTTTACCAAGTACGACATGGCGGTGTATTTACATACATGGGCGCCCAAAATAATCTACCATCAAAATGCGGCGACATTAAAGTAATTGTAATGACTAGATTCTGTATAATGTTTCTAAATTTTACTATTTCTATGTTTAGAATTTATGTTTTTCATATCGGTTGTATTTTCTATTTTACGCATGTCGTGCTAATTCTTCTGCAATAAAATAAATCATAAAACCCACGATCCAATTGTGTATATTTCACCAAAACATCCAACACTTTACTCCCCTCATGGCAAAGTTTTTCGCAACATTTTATTTTCTCGGAATGTATTTCGACTCAACAATCACAGCAATATGTTACCCTACAATTTTTTGCAGTTGATATCAAACGAGGTTAGTAAACGTCTAAGTTTACCTCGTTTGGTTGAAACTTTACCTAACCCATATGGCGAGTTCGGTTTAGTATTAGGTTAATCGCCTGATTACGATTTAAACATGATTATATTTTTTGGGAAAAAATGAAACTCGCCTAAGTGATACGGCGAGTTTGAATAAAAAAGATTTTTTTTTGGAACTCGCTATGGTGGTGCAGTGAGTTCACTATTAGGGTCCTATATATGGCATTTTACGATTCCGGATCATACAAAGGTCAAAATAGGATTCAAAAATCTTATTTTTGCCCTTACCCCCCTTTTCATTGGCTGAGCGCTATAAAAACTTAATTTTTAGGGATAACTACATATTTGGTACTCCATTTATTCTTATGTTACTGTTTTAGCACCCCATTTATATCTTTTTGTAAAATGGTACCTAACGTTGCATTTTGTTTTTATTTTGGTACCCGCCCGTTAAAAAATTAACAGAATACTGACTAGGAGAGAGAAAAACACACATAACATGCTGACAATGAAAGAGAAAATCACATATGGCAGGTTGCCATGTCATTTTCTCTCTCCTAATCAACATGCCACGTGTGCTTTTTATGATTTTAGTTGACGTGGCATGCTGACTAGGAGAGGAAAATGATGTGGCAGCTTGCCACGTATGACTTTCTCTTAGTAAGTCAGTTATTAATTTTTAACGATGAGATATCAAAATAGAAACAAACGTAACATTAAGTACCATTTGGTCAAAAAAACATAAGTGAAATGCTAAAACGGTAACACATAAATAATTGGGTGCTAAATATGTAGTTATCCTTAATTTTTATGAATGTTTTATATCTTAATTATCTGGTGGGACCGAGTTGTTAAGATTCATAAAAAGATGTTAGACGAGTATTTTGTCCGTTCTCATGTAATAGGGTTTTACAGATCACAGCTAGGAAGGAAAGTTTGTCGCTTGTTCTTTTCAAGCTTTCTATAGCCGCAACCTTTCTTTCGACACCCTTTTTGAGATCTCATATTTGTTTTTACGAAGACTTTTAGCTAAGCAAATATAATGATTGATCATAAAAGAGAACCATTACCGTTGAAAAAAACCATTTGACTGCAATAATTTTTATATTTCTTTTTAGGCTTAACAGTCAAATAAATATTCAAATTATATTTTTTTGCAGATAGATAGTTGAACTATATTTTAGGTTAAATAAGTGTCTAACGTTTTATTTCATGGCCTATTTAAGATTTTTCTATGACAGACGTTATTTTTTCCGTTATCCGATGAAATTTGAAAACTTGGCATGGTTGATCATTTTCTTACATAAAAATCTGAAAATTAAAATATATTAATTAACCCAACAATCTTTAATTTCTCTAAAAACTTCAACCCTAAATCCCTAAATTCCTCAACTCTGATCACCAATTCAACCATCACCGGCCACCCTTGTCTTCATTGGACTCTTTCTACCGAAAGCCCCATCATCTTGTCGTAAAAAGACACGAATGAATCGCCGATGCACCGTCAACGAACACCCAACAATAAAGAAAAAAAAGTTGATTGGGTTCCCATAGACGGTAGAGGACGACGGACGTCGATAGGTGAGGTACATGACGCTTTTGACGGTGAACCACCGACTTGTGAGGATGCCGGACGGTGAAAGAGATGTGATTGGGATTTTGATTGAAAGAAATTTAAATTTTTTAAAAAAAATTAAGAAATTAAAAATATAAAAGAAATAGACCACATGTTTCTCTTGTTTTATTTTAAAGGCACACAAATCTTCTCATATGGGCCATGGAAATCTTTCTCTTGTTTAAAAATTGAACAAATGTTCATTACATGAGAAGTTTTATTTATCATTGTTTTATTTTAAATCCAGAAAAAATCACTCATATGGGCCATGGAAATCTTTCTTTTTTTAAAAGCTTCCTAATGTAAATATTATTCATACCGAGAATGACGAATGAATGATTTTTTAACATTAGAAATTTGTATGCGGAAAAATAAACCAAGCAAGATCTAATATAGAACAATATAAGAGACGTGGTTTAACGTAGTTTGGCATTACCTACTCTCACGGATGAGAGAAACCAATAATTCATTATCAACACAGAGAACATGAAGAGTAAGAATACATGATATCTCAAGTAATCAAATAACCTCATATATTTATCCGAGAACCTAGCATTTTTAAAACATCCATCTCAACGTCCTTACAATATCTATCTTTACAACATAACTGCTACAACTGCAGAGATCCTAAAAATAGTTACAACTCTCCAAACTAATTCCATTTCATAATTCTAAGGGTTAAGACAAAACCTATATTTATAGAGTTAACTACTTGGCCACCAAAAAACATTAGCCCATTAGAAACTTAATTACCAAGTATTCTTCCACCACTAAAATTACAATAAATTTCAACTTAATTCTCAATTTAAATTTATGTCACTATCTAACACTCACATACTCAACTAACATTTTATTGCCATTATCTTTTGTTTAGTTGAAAATGCAAATGGAAATGTCTTTTAAAGGCCACACTTTCTGCGGATTCTTTTCTACTTTCACCCAAGAATCTATTCTCTAGATTTTGGATAACGTCAATTCCCAAACATTCATGGATTTGGCATTATCAAATGATGAGTTGCTGTCTATTTTGTTGCCAATTATAGTTTACTGGGTATACTCAGGGATGTATGTGATATTAGAGTACTCCTTTGAGAAATACAGGTTGCATTCCAAGGAAGAAGAGATGGAAAAGAATTTAGTCCCAAGAAAGACAGTCATCAAAGGTGTTCTCCTTCAGCAAACCATTCAGGCTGTTGTGTTCTTCCTTACGCTTAAGGTACAAGTTACATGATCTCAGGTTAAGACGTTGAGTTATACACAATTTATATGTCAATAATTAACTTTCTTGCAGATGACTGGGGCAGATTCTGGAGGGCGACCATCTTCCAATACTGAAATAGCTATACAATTTATCATAGCTATGCTGGTTTTGGACACTAATCAGTATTTCAGTCACAGATACATGCACCACAACAAATTCCTATATCGACACTTCCATTCCCATCACCACCGGCTTGTCGTCCCCTATTCATTTGGAGCTCTCTACAGTCATCAACTGGACGGCCTTCTCTTCGACACCGTTGGTGCAACCTTGGCTATTTTGCTGTCTGGCATGTCTCCCAGAACTTCCATTTATTTCTCATGCTTCACCAACATCAAAACAATAGATGATCATTGTGGGATGTTGATGCCTGGAAACCCCTTTCATATATTCTTCTGGAACAATACTGCATTTCATGATACTCATCATCAGCTCCATGGTTCCAAATACAACTTCTCACAGCCATTCTTCGTTATGTGGGATAAAATTATGGGAACTTACATGCCTTATTCACTTGAGAAAAGAGAAGAAGGGGGATTCGAAGCCCGACTTGTAAGAGAGATCAACAAGGATGATTGATTAGTAAAAGTTTTATCCAAAATAATTCCTTTGCTTATACAGGGCCCTTGTATCCACTGTTTTGTGGCTTTTATCATTAATAAAGTAATTGCTTTGCAAACAAAAATGTTTAATCCTAAATGAGAAGAATGTTGTTCGAGTGGATGTGAGTTGTAAAAAAGTTTCATCCAGAATAAGGGAATGTTAGGCCTCATGTCACACCCTAAATTAGAGTTTTCGGGTAAATTTGGATTAAATTTTGAAGCTTCAAAAGTTTTGGGATTAGAGTGAAATGTTTGGAAGTTTCTGTGCCATTTTTAACTCCTGAAGAAATTGGAGACTAAATCCTTAATTATATATTTTTAAAATAAATTGATAAAACCTTCCTCTTCTTCGCTTAAAGATTCAACTTCCTCAAATTCAAAAAAAAAAAAAAAAGATGAAGAAAATTTTGCAGCACTGCCCTTTCTTTTCATTTCCAACTTTCGTTCACTTCTGTCCACAATCATGGCTCTTTGATTTCCCACACTAACACTCATTTGTCGCTGACTATGGCATTTCATTCGATTCGACCGAGTGCCACCGACCCTTGCTCGAACGGGTTGCCTGAGATGTACCAATTAGTGCACTTGGAAGTTACGGTTCTCGGTGAATCCTTGTTGTCGTTTAAATACCATTATTGTCTTCTGTCATTGTTCACTCTGGTTTTATCCATGTAGGGCCTCTTCATTTTAGCCGGTGCCTCATCCTAAAACTAATTTAACCAGTGAGATGTTAAGGTAAAGCATTTTAGGGTGCGGTTAAAATGTGGTTCTATACAAATTTTTATAGTTTTGGTAAGAATTTATGTAGAACTAGGTGATGATTTAAGTAGAATCGAAATTTTTACTAACTGAGTAAGAATTTGTGTAACTGCATAAGTAAGAATTTTTGTAGATTTTATCTTAGTAAGAATTTCTGTAAATTTTATCTTAGGTAAGAATTTGTGTAGATTTTATGTTAAGTAAGAATTTGTGTAGATTTTAAGAATTGATGTAATTACATAAATTCTTATCAACTAAATAATAAATTATGTAAGACCGCTTAATTTTAGCGACACCTCAAGAATATCTCACCGTAGAACTACCCAGTCGACCATGACCCTTGAAATCAACACCTCATGGTGCAACCACATTCTCGGATGCCATGGCTATTTTTGGTTTGTTTTCTAACTCAACCTTGAACAGTTGCAACCCCCAACGGGTTGCCACCCTCTGACCACAACAACCCACCTCGGGGCACCTTTTGAAACTGAGACCCACATTCGTGAACCAAAGGCGATTGTGGACATAACTGTTGTTATTGTGGTCACGGTGAGTATAGTGGTTGTAAATTTTTTAATAACATATGTTATTGTGGACATGGTGGTCGTGGATATCGAGGTTTCGGACGATGTCGCTACCGCTATATAACGGTTGTTGTTACGGTTGCGAATCATTATTTAAATCCCTATTCCTGCTAACAAATATCGAAAAAATTAAAAGAGTATACTCGTAATAATAAATATTGAAAAATAAAATAGGACTCTAATAACAAGTGTTGAAAAAATTAGACCCTTTATAACAAGTTTTGGAAAATAAATTTGAATTTTAAGAGTTGACCCCTAATAATAAATATTGAAAAATTGAACTTTTAATAACAAGTATTGAAAAAAAAGTGGGCTCATAATAACAAGTATTAGAAAAAGAATTGAATTTTAAGAATATGCTCGTATTAACAAATATTGAGAGAGATATTGGTTAATAACAAATATTATAAGAAAAAATTAAATTTTAACAGTTGACTTCTAATAATAAATATTAAAAAATTAAGCTTATAATAATAAATATTGAGAAATAATCGGATCTCTAATAATAAGTATTAAAAAATAGGCCCTATAAATAATATAAAAATATGTTTTATAAGTTAATTGACTATAAAAATTATAGGCCCTAGGCAGTTGCCCTTCCTACCCAGGCCCAGATACGGCATTAACGTCAATTCAATATTTAGGATATGTTTGGGTCAGGTACGATCAAACATTGGTCCTAATCGTGGAACAACTTCGACTCAAGATTAATTTCGTAATACCATAACAAGTGTGTCTTGTTTGTGCTAAAATATTTTGTGCAATAAATTCTTGAATTATGTGATTGTTATTATTGTTATTGTTATGCATGTATTGTGAGTTCAGTGTGTACAATTACTAAGGTAACGTGCCGTAATTTTTATAGGCGTATTGTCATCTGATTATGTGTGATATGTATGCCTACACTATTCTGTGTAAATGCTTGAATATGATGAACCTGATTGAATAGTCAGTTTGACCGAATAATTTATATTATCGAATAGTTTACGTTTCTGAATAACTCGTATTTCTGAAAAATATGTATACTTATATTATTACTATTTTGAATATATACGTCTACTTTGTCTGTCTGGATATAATGAACTTCTGAATAATATATATGTTTTGTAATCTGAAAGTCTAGTACATAGATTTTGTAATCTGAAAGTCTGGTACATATGTTCTATATTTAGAAAGTATGGTACATATGTTCTATATTTAGAAAGTATGGTACATATATTCTATTCTGAAAGACTAACATTTCTGTCCTGGAAGACTAACATCTTTGTCATGTTCTAAAAATCAGTTTGTATAGCATTATGCACTCTGTATAGGAATTGTGATGTTAAGGAGGATGTATTATTCGAAATTAATCTGAATTTTAAATATTACTTGTTGGTGTGTAGGGTTGGATCCGAGTTTTGGGATAGCTCGTGAATGATGTGTAGCGTATGGATGCGCAACTAGTGGCTTACCAGCCCAAGTATGCATCTGTTTTGTCTTGTCTACATCTGTCATGTCATGTCTGAATCTGATTCTGTATTTGTTTTGTATTGTCTGATTTTGTATATGTTCTGTATTGTTTGATTCTGTATTTGTTCTGTATTGTCTAATTTTGTATATGTTTTGTCTTGCCTTGTTTTGTATTTGTTCTATCTTGTCTGGATCTTTAATGAATGGATAATCTGATGTTTGGTTGATTTTTTATTTTCTACATGATCCCTAGTTAAAAATATGTATATGTATGTTCTCGGGTTACGTTATGCACGTAGAGACCGCACTGAGCTCTATAGCTTATACTCTGTTTTGTTTTTCCTTACATTTTATTTTAGTGTATAACGTAAGCTCGTACTTGGCATCACTCAAAGAACCTCGATTTTGAACGGTTCTTATTTTTTTAAGTATTACTTTTTTCGTAAACTATTTATTTTCTGAATCGTGACTTTGAACTTATTTTTATTTTATTGTAAAATAGAATGTTAATATGGTAATTTATAAAATCTGATTAAATATTTTCACCTGGTGACATATCAAATTCGATGTTAACTTTTTATGTCGGATTTAGGGTGTCGCAGCACCTCGATTAGTTGAATAATGAAGTTATAACTTTTTATAATTGAGTGATCAAGTCGTAAATTCACAAATAATTAGGCTGCGAATTTCTGATTGGTCCTCCGTCTTTTCTTTTTTTTTTTTTTTTGATAAAACGAGAGTGATTTAGAAGACTAATCTAAATCTGCAGAGCCAACCGATACATCGTCATGAAAACAAGCAAGAACCCTATACGGTGGAGTGAAAAAAGACCGAGTGATCCGAATCCGAAATCCTGCCAAATATAGCCATGCAATCCGCTAGCTTATTCCCCCTCGACCAACGTATTGAATGTGTACCAACCACCTCCTATGCAGTAATTCCCTAATGTGGTGAAGGATCGAGTAGGCCGACCTAGGGAGGGCACAGGTTGGGATTTTGGCCCACGTGAACTCGACATAAAAATAAATATTTTAAACTTGAATCTGATCCGACCCAAACATATTATTTAAAAACCTGACACAAAAATAAATAGACTAAACTCGACTTGACCTATAGAAAAACATTAATTTTAGGGACCTAATTGTAAAAAATTTAAGGGACTTAATCGTAAATAATTATAATTTTAAGGATTAAATTATAAATAAAAAATCAATTTTAAGGAACTAATTATAAAAAATATATAAAAAGGGGTATTATTATAAATATCCCTTAAAAAGTTAAGAGAAATTACACAAGTAATCCTGGGTCATGTCGAATATTTTCCATCATAAACTTGAACGTGACACAACCCGGCCCCATCCTTAATAAAAATCCAACCCGAACTTATTTTTTTTATTAAAATTTCGACTCAATCAAGCCGGATAGGTCGAATCAAAACTCGACCGAGTAAGGTAAAATGCTCATCCCGCCGACCCGCTCCAATTAGAACGCTGCACTAGATTCTATAATACTAGCTAATTTTACGACAACTCAGACCCAAATTTACTTTAAAAGCTTTATTTTTTTGTTCCGAAATAAGCAGGTAAACACGCTTGTCACGTTTTAGCAATAATTAAAAACAAAAGCAAACATTGCTAATCTGGCGGTAAATACACTAGTAGGAGCAGTGGTAAATGATAACTAATTCTTGCACTCCTTATCTGGCCGCAACTTGAAGCCTCCTCCTCTTTTCTCAAGTTCAGAAGGCATATATGTTCCCCAAAATTTTGTCCCAAATGGAGAAGAATGGTAGCGAGAAGCTGTATTTGCCATCGTAAAGCTGGTGATGGAGATCATGGTACGCAATGTTGTTGGTAAAAAAGAAATGAAAGGGTTTCGGGGAAGCATTAATCCATATTGGTCATCCACTGATTTCATGTTGCAGAAAGAAGAGAAGAAGACTGATGTCAGAGGGGACATGCCGGAGAAGAAAATGGCCGGTGAACCGCATATGATCATAGTATTAAATTGCGACCGCAACGTAATGTAACAGCTGCATATATCATAATGATTTTGGAAGTTATCGCGACACTGAACCGCATCCGCAATCTGAAAAAGTTGGAATTTTTTGTAAACAAATCACAACCGCAACAACCTTTATGTGTTACGTAACGTTCGCAGCATCCGCAATCATGACACCATAACTGCAATTTAATACTATACCTAAAATGTCGAATAGAAGTCCCTCGATTGGATGGTTGTAGTTAGCACCAAATGGATAGGAAACCACCGGACGATGATGCTTGTAGTGGAGTTGCTTGTATAAGAACTTGTTCTGGTGTAGGTTAGGGCTGTAAACGAACCGAACGTTTAGCGAACTGTTCGTGAACCATTCGGCAGGAAGTTTGTTTATTTATTAAACGAAAATAAACAAGATTTTATGTTTGATTAATTAAATGAACGAATATGAACAAAGAACTCGTTTGTTCATTTACATTCGTGAACGTTCAGAAATTCGTTCGTTTAAATTTATTCACATATGTATTTTCTACCTAATAGCTCACTATCCATTACATTTCATGGTAGATTGAAAAAAAAAACTCAAAATTACTTTTGCTTCGCCTTCCAAATTCCACCCCAACCCAGTACGAGCACCACCAGAACATCAAAGACCCCAACCCAGCACGAGCACCACCGAAATGTCAAAGACCAACAGCCATCTCCTTCTCATTCTCCTTCTTTCCTATTCTTTTCGTTGTCGTTCACCTTCTCTTCTCTCTGTTGTTGTTGTGGTTTATGTTCATTTAGTTCATTTGTGTTCTTTTGTCATTTTAACGAACAAATATGAACGAACACGAACAAGCTACATTTCTTAACGAATGAACAAAAACAAAAAATCATGTTCGTTTAGTTGTTCGTGTTTGTTCAGTTATTGTTAAACGAACGAACATGGACATACCATCGTTCGGTTCGTTTACAGGCCTAGTATAGGTATCCGATGGTTGTGCTTGTTCTGGTGCTTTCTACAACTTATGTTGAGAATATAAAAGAGATTTTTTTTTTTTGAGAGAGAGAGAAAGGTTGAGAGTGTTTTTAATTTCTTTTTAAATAAGGTGAAACGTGAACTTTCAAAAGTTAATGGGTCAAATTAAAATTAATGTTTTTGTTAATGAGTCTACTAATTGACGGTTCAATGATCACATTGTAACAAATCGATAACGTAAGTGATCTAAATGTAATAATTAAAAGTTTGGTGATCAAAATAAGAATAAAATTAAATGAAAGTGACTTCTGCTATTGTTTATCCAATTTTCACCCCCAGTTTACAATTAATTCACTATGATTTGACGTAAATTTTAAACAAATAACTCCATGCTATATTATGCAAAACTTTAAAAAGAATTATAGTTTTGATGCTGAATAATTATTCTATAAAAATTATGAAGTTTGCATTGAAAATTACTATAAAAAGGCATGTGGGATTATGTTGTTAATTTAAAACTACAATTGATCAAAACATTAATCGAAGTAGGGAGTACTATATAATTTTGCTGTCTTTATACCTATATAGGAAGTTAGGTTATGGCTTCAAGTATATCCAATCCCACAAACACCCAAATTATTAAATTGTAGTCTGTTTCCCTAAGGAAGTAATTATAAAAAGTTTCCCACAGTCAAAGTTCATAATAGTTAAAATCTTGACTAGAATTGGTATTACATGTATATTGAGATATAAATAGGAATGTTAATCGGGTGTGCGGGTATGAAGGGTGCTTCCCACATCTATTTTCATCAAGAATATTTATTTTTAGTCTCATCCCGCGATCTGATACGAATATAAAATTTAAAACCATCTCATCATACAACTCAAAAAACTAAAATCATCATTTTTCCACTACCCACATGGGTCTTGCGACCCACCCAATCGCCGCTATTATCTACACACGATCTAGTTCATATAATATATTTATAAAGCAATAGTTAAATAAAGTCAAATGACAAAAGATGTCCCCAACATTTGCATGTTTTGTCATTTGGCCTCCTATTCTTTTTTTTTTTGGAGCAAACAACCCCCAACGATTCAATTTGGTCCAAATATGCCCCAGTTGGATGGAAACCATTAGTCAACTAACGGTTAGCGGCTGGTGTTGACTGGACTTGCCACATGTTAAGAGTTGTCGACGTCATAATCAACCGTTGACACGTGGCCGAACCTGATGGTGACACATGGTGAATATGATGCTGACACGTCGACAGAACTTAACACGTGGAAAGTCCAATCAACATCAGCCGCTTACCGTTAGCTGACTAACGATTTCCATCCAACTGGGGCATATTTGGACCAAATTGAAACGTTGGGGGTTGTTTGCTCCAAAAATAAAAGAATAAGGGGGCCAATTGACAAAACATGAAAACGTTGGAGGGTTGTTTGCTCCAAAAAAAGAATATGAGGTCAAATGACAAAATATGCAAACGTTGGAGGTATTTTTGACATCCCTAAATACAAATTCAATTGATAATTACAATTTATTTTTAAATATAATAAATACCTTATAGATTCAATTTACTTTGTATATATCTATTATATTTTTTTAAAATAAAACTATAGAAACTATTACTTAATATTCAAATATATGATTATAAGTTTTTATACACGCGCTTTTTGTCACATCACCTACAATAATTTGATAATTTAATTTTCACAAAAGAAATTATTAAGATTAATTATTTTTCAAAGTATATTTTTAAAGCTCATGCTTCTGGTATCACTTAAGTTAGATGACACCTCAACTTGTAAAATATATTTAAACCAAAGTCTAAAAATAAATAAATAAGTAAAGTTTTAGTATATATTTACAAAGTTACGATAATAACTCAATTTTGTTTGTATTAATAAATAATTATCATTAAAAATTATTTATTCCCTAAATTATGAATACTTATTTTTTTTTACAAAATAATTGTTTTAATAAATTAAAAAAATCAAGATCTACTGTTTTCAAGTGACTAAAGCATATATATATATATATATACCACAATTCTTATATCCTACACAAGAAAGAATTGGTTTTGAGAAGTAAATTTGGCACCACAAATAACAAGAGCTTGGTGCTAAAGAATATGTGGAAAAGGTTTAATGGAAGCGGATTGCGCACAGTTCCACTCACTCATTTACTGGTTTTGATTTTGATGGTGCATGCCAAATTACAGAGAAAACGATTATATATAATTATATTGGAAATGGGAAGTTTTACTAGAAATATAATTATATGTACTATGTGATGTCCTAGACTTGTGGGGGCACCTGTTGTTTGCGTCTTGCTGTTTTTGCTTTGTTTATGGCCTGATTGTGAGTAGTCTTTTCTTCTGCCTTAAGTTTAAGGCACATGTTGAATTGGGGCAGAAGGCCCCGTCCTTATTCAGTTAACGGACCAAAAATATTCACCGGTTGGTTGCTCTGCGGATAAATTCATAGGGAAGCTAATCCTGTGAGTATGAGGCTGAGAATGAATGAAGGTGCTGTGCCTTTCAATAGCTTGTGGTGGCCAGGGAAATATCTATGCATAATGCATTCCAAATTCATCATGTGATCAATTATTCTAAAATTTGAATTACTTTATCACGAAAATAAGTTTGGTATTTGTTGATGCTGAAAATAGATTGACACCAAATACCGGTGTGGACACATATTGTTGTAGTGATTTTAGACGGTTTATTTGATAGAGAGTCAATATAGATGATAGTCAGAACTACTCAGAATGAGGTTGGAAGCAGAGATGCCGAAGATGTTGGGTGAGTAGACGAGTGTAAGGTTGAAGATGATTGATTCTATCCTTCGACGGAACATTTCGGGGTATTTAAGGGGAGCTGGAGATACTTTTGTGGACAAATGTCAAGCCTAGGCCTGCTTGATTGACGTTTGTTGACATGCTAAGCTTGCGAGTAATTGTGTGTGTCAGACGGAAAGCAGATAAATTTGACGTCGACTTTATCGGGATATTGCTTATCTTGAGAAAGTGTGAGGCAGTCTTCGGGTAGACTCTTCGAGTGCGGAGAAGTTCAGAAGATTTATGCCGAGTGAAAAATACCTTCTAAAGTTTCTGGAGATAAAACTTTCGGAAAGCCTTCTCAGCGAGAAATTATATCATATGCTCAGTTCGTTATATTATTTATAGTTTTAATTAATAAAAATTATTTATTTTGATAATTTTTTAAGAGTTGCCGACGTCAGAATCAACCGTTTTTACTTTGTTTTTGCCTTAAACTTAAGGCAGAAAAAAAGACTACTCACAATTATTGAAATAAATAATTTTTATTAGTTGAGATCATAAATAACGTGACGAACTGAGCATATAATATAACTTCTTCATATCATCATTTATATACAAGTGACGTGTCACATCAATACTTTAGACACATAAAATGTGTCTTGTTTATAACATGTGTTGACCGTTAATCAACTAACGATTTTTACTCAACTAATCGTTAACTCAAAATAAAACGTCTCAAAAGAGAGTAAAACGAAAATTAACTATTAAGTTAAACATTAAAGGTGAATTTTAGCATTATGTTTATTATTTTATTTTATTTTATTTTTTGAGTCACGCGGCAAATGCTATTAGAAACTATATATTGATTAGGTGATGATGATACGTTTAAGAAATAAATAGATGAAACTTTTAAATATCGAATTAAAATTAAAATTAAAATGTAGAATATATAAATGTTGAAATAAAAATGCCATTATATCATGTTATATTATTATTTTCATTAAATAATCAAATATATTTTAATGTTCGGTGCCTAAATTAAAATGAAAATATAATACTAATGGTTTAATTAATAAATATTTTTATTTAATGAATAAAATGGAATCGATTTTATAATTTATTGACTAAAGTATAATTATTTTCTTTTTCCCACTATTGGGATCAAAGCTAGAACTAGGGGTGGGCAGAGAATATTCGAAAAATATGATAATTCAAATCAACGGGATAGAGAATAATCGAAATTTTCACTTAGGGAACAGGGACGGGGAAGTTTTTTCACCAAAGCTCAAATAAGGATGGGGACGGAGATTGTTATATCGAACCGTGGGGATAGTGACTAGAGGTGTTCATGGTAGGTTAACCGTACCATTTAGCCTAAACGGTCGGTTAACCGTTATAACGGTTATTAAATTTGTTAACCATAACCTAATCGTTAAGAAACGGTTAACCGCTAACGATTAATCATTAAGACACGGTTAACCGGCGGTTCGGTAATAGGTTAACAATAACCTATTAGATTTTTTCACACATGTTCTTGTTTTGAGAATAATGAAACTATCTCTCTGATAAATATTATATAAAAATGTTAAAAAAAAACTTAAATAGTGAGATTCTAAATACTTACTCCATACTTAATTTAAAAAAGTACCTACAAACTACAACGTTCCAACACAACACAAAATACAAAAACTTTGTATTTAGTTTAAAGTTTTAAGTTTTAATAGTGTTCAACACATAGCAATACACCATCAAAGCTTAGGACAGAGAAATACTCCATCAAAGTTCTAAAGACAAATGTTTAACTAGCATAAAAAACACAAGGTAAATGAAACTTCAATGAGTTAGTACCACAAGCCACAAAAGTTCACTCTATGATCAAATCACTCAAGGCCTTTACCGATTTATATATGCATAAATAATTTAAAAACAGTTAACCTATAGGTTAACCATTTGTCAAAATTCGTAACCGTAACTATTAACTATCATTTTTAGCGGATCAATTAACCGAAACCATTTAACCTTAACGGTTCCGTTAATTAACCTATAAAATACAACGGTTATACCGGCTAACGGTTATGGTTAATTATGCACACCCCCTAATGATCCCTGATTTTTTACAAAATTTTTAAAAAATATATACTTATTTATCTATATACCCCTAAAATATATTTTAATAAAAAAAACCTAACTATATTATTATCACTTTAACTTTCTCTCAAACCTAGTCACACTCAAGTTTCTATCTTAGTTTTTAGATATAAGCTAAAATTCTTGTCTAAATCTTACCCAACACAACACCCTTACAATCTTCACCATCTCGTAATTGCTTCTAATCGAAGTGTTCAAACCTTATATTTTAAACTTAATTAGACATTTATTTTGGTCAATAAAATAGTAATTTTGTTTATTGATTAGAATTGGTATTACATGTATATTGAGATATAAATAGGAATGTTAATCGGGTGGGTGGGTATGAAGGGTGTTTCCCACATCTATTTTCATCAAGAATATTTATTTTTAGTCTCATCCCGCGATCTGATACGAATATAAAATTTAAAACCATCTCCATCATACAACTCAAAAAACTAAAACCTTCATTTTCCCACTACCTAAGTGGGTCTTTGTAGCGATCTAAAAAATGAGATTTTTTATTTTTATTTTACTTTATTTTGAAAAAGATGTCTTCCGCGGGATTTTAGAAAAACCCGTGTTTTATTTAAAAATGAAGTTGCCACCGGCCACTCAAGGTGGACCGAACACCGTAAAAACCAGAGATTTAAAGTTGATGAGTTCGGGAGTCGGTTACGGATGGGGAAGGATTAGCACCCCCACGCCACCCAAAATTGGTACTTTAATAATTACCGCTTTTTTAATATTAGATTTTCCGGATTAAAGTGACGATTAATTTAAAATTTGGTTATAAGTGCGAGTAGATTTTAAAGACCCCGTTATCCGAGAGTAAACGCCCAACCACTATCACTACGCCTGATACTGGCCCCGTTTACGCTCGAATAAAAGGGCACCGCATTGACAAAATATATTCGAGATGCAATATTAGAAATATAGCAAACATAAACATAAATATATTGTGATAAAAATATAAATGAATAAGAGCATAATAAAATATTAATCTAACATAAATACACTAATTTGAAACATGCATGACTATTAATCTAACACGTAAAGTAGTAATAACGATAACAACAATGATAATAATAATAATAATAACCATGCTAAAATATGTGAATCAAATAAAAACATGGACTAGTGATTAAAATGCATGATGTAATAATTTACATGGCTAAATAATAATTATCATGGACTAAAATGAAATGAATATAAAACGTAATGGAATAAACATGAATTAACGAAAATGAAATGCTGAAAATTAAATGCTGAAGAAAAATAATGACTAAATCGAAACAAATGTAAAATAAAAGACACAAACGAGACATAAAAGGGCGTAGTTAAAAACGCATAAAAAGCATAAGGACCAAGGGCGAGATTATCCCGCAGATAAGAGTGAAGATGGGTGAGAAGTGGGAGGACCCAGGGCGTAATTTTCCCATAAAATAGCGCGGATCATCCCCTCGGGTCGGGTCACCGCATCGGGTTGGGGCCTCAAAACAGCGTCGTTTCACATGATGGGTTTAAAACATAATGAGGGTATTTTTATTTCGAAACCAGTTTAATAAAACTAAACCTAAACCTATTTCTCTCAACCCTAACATCTGAAAACTCTCACCCCTTTCAAACCAACAGCGGCGGTCGGTCCCCTTCTCCTCCTTGTGCCGTTCACCGGTCTTGCGGCCTCACGGCGTCGCTTCAAACAACCAAGTAAGGTTCGAATCACCTTTGCTATTTCGATTCAGATTTAAAAAAATCAAAATAAAAATGGGTTTCGGATAGATCAGATTGAAAAGAAAAAAACTATCTTTTATTTGTTCAAAGTTTCTTTTCACAGATTTTTTTTAATCCCGAATTCTCCTTACAAATTTTTAGATCTCCCCCTTTCGATCTCTCTATTTTTTTCGGTTTCAGCCCCCCTCTCAATCTCTCTGTCTCCCTCCTAGTTTTATAACCAATTTCTTACACACATAACAACCACTGAATTTTTTATTTGGTGCAGATTTCAGATATGATTCTTGAGGTGAATTTTGGGGATTTGGAGGATGTCCACGGCATGGGTGATGGGTAGTGGCAGGGGGTAGGTTTGATTATTTAATTTTAGGGTTTTGGTTAGATTTAAGGGTAATAGATTTAGGGATTTTGGGGATTGGTTTAGTTTAGGATTTGTTTTAGGGTTTTAGATTATTCGCCGGTGACGGCAGCTTGGCAGTTGCGGCAGCGGCGACCGAATGAGGAGAGGCGGCGGCGGCGGCGATGACAGACGGGGATATTAGGGTTAGGGTTATATCAATTAGGGTAAAGGGTATTTTAGTAATTTTGGATTTGGGTCAAATTATGGGTTTGAAGTTTGGGTCGGGTCAAAACGGGTTATTACAGTTGCCCCTCTTTGCTCATTGTTGTATAACTGCAATAAAGTAAAGACTAAAATGACCCGTTTTGTCCGATCTGGCTAAGCTTCTTCCCTTTTGACGTATGTCTTCATTCTTCAGTAGGTCTTCTTTTTCTTCGATGCATGTCTTCTTTCTTGACTTGAAGGATCTACTTTGTCTCTCTTGGGAAGAAAAATCTTTAGAATAGGGGTTGTTTGTTGGGGAAGCAAAATGAGTTCCACTTGCTTCATTATTGACGGCGATAATACCTAAAGCAAAATGGGTTCGGGAGTCGATTACGAATGGGGAAGGATTAGCACCCCCACACCGCCCAAAATTGGTACTTTAATAATTACCGCTTTATTAATATTAGATTTTCTGGATTAAAATGACTATTAATTTAAAATTTGGTTATAAGTGCAAGTAGATTTTAAAGACCCTGTTATCCGAGAGTAAACGCCCAACCACTACTACTACGCTAAAATCATTGTCTAAATCTTACCCAACACAACACCCTTTCAATCTTCACCATCTCGTAATTGCTTCCAATCGAAGTGTTCAAACCTTATATTTTAAACTTAATTGGACATTTATTTTGGTCAATAAAATAGTAATTTTGTTTATTTTTTGGGATAGGGATTCTCGAAAACTATTAGGATCAATACGGGGTATATGGACGAAAAAATCCCTGAAATATTTAATGAAAATTCCTCAAAATTGCAACTGTAAATGTCAGAGACATAGTAAAAAATATAAAATTGTCTCAGCCCCACCCGATTCCCACCCCTAGCTAGAACTTTCTATAATTCAAACTTTAGTCATAAATGAAGGGACCACCTTGAAAAGAAAGTAATTAAAAGAGTCCAAACGCTGAAACACAATAATGTTTTTTGATGAGAAACATAGGGATATTGTTGTGATGAATAATTCTTTAGGTGGAGACACGTGTACTCTTGTGCAGTGCCAAGACGGTCATTGGCTTAGGTGGCTTCTAAGAGTTGAGTCTGTTGTCCATTCTAAGCAATGCTCCCCTTAAAATTGAAGTACATCTCTTTTTCTTTTATCATTTTTCTGTCATGGAATCAATCTTGACTGTGCAGGTAATTAAGAAGCAACTCATGTTGGAGCTCCTGATTAATTTCCAATAAATTTATTGATTGATTAATTTAAATAATTATTATAAATATTTAGAAAAAAAAATTCGTAATATTACTATTAATTGATATTATTTTTTGTTGTCATTTTGATTTTTAAAAGTTTTGCCTTAATTAGTTTAAAACGATTTACATCGAACACCTAATTTTGATGGGTGAATCTTTATATAGATTTTTTTGTATACACAATACCTCGAACTCGAGACATACTTAAACAATACCAAACTATTTACCAATTAGACCAACTCCGTTTTAACTTTTCTTTGTCCTGCACTTTTCTAAACAACATGTTGATATTGGATTAAAATTCGCAATTGTGAACACATATGTAAAATATATGATGCTATTATGAAGTATGACACAAAATCAAGTGATCAATTATGTTAGGTGTGTCATAGGTATTAAAGTGTTACGGAAATAAAAGTGTAGATACCGTAAGATATATTTATAATTCAATAAGGGGCATAGTTATAAATATTTAATAGCTGATTTAATAATTAACTATATAAAGAGGTAGTAGTCCCCCAAGAAATAAGTTAACTTGTATTACTCTCGTCCCCATTAGATAGTTTTTACGGCAAGAGCTAACATATCTTCTTGGAAAATCACAATCACATTTTAGGCGATCTTCAACAAATGATTCAAGGTTTTCATCTATCGATTAATTTAAGTACGCTTCCGTATTCAATTTATTGTTTTTAATGATTTAACATGATAAATCATTAATATTAGATTTACTATTAATATATGTTTTGGTTCTAACAATTGAAGCTTACATAAAATAATAAAATGGTTTTCATTGGTTTAAATTTTAGAATATTTGATCAGATGATGAATTTGGAAATGCATTATGCATAGATATTCCAGTTTCCACCACAAGTTCTTCAAAGACATAGTACCTTCATTCATTCTCTGCCTCATACTACCAGGATTATCTCCAGTGACGTTCCCTGTGAATTTATCTGCAGAACAACCAACCGGTGAATATTTTTGGGCCATTAACTGAATTTTAAAACCGAAAATTGAAATATTAAATATGAAATGAGGGACAAGATAAGGGGACAAAATTCCTCTACACTTTTTCGATGTACCTTTCTATGTCCCAATATTATAAAATTAAATTCTAAGCTCTAATCTTAAATTTTAAATCTTAAATCATAAATGTTAACCTCTAAAAAATATATTTTACCCCTAATTTCTTAAACATTGACCCTATATCTAAGGGTGTTTATTGTCGGATATCGGATCTGATTCGATTTTTTTGGATATCTGATTTTTCAGATCAACGATATAGTGATCCATATCCAACCGGAAAAAAAATCGGATATCCAGATAATCGGATCGGATATTCGGATATCCGATTATCAAAAATATATTTTGATTTAATTATTTTTTTGAATTTGAAGGTCATATTTATGAAATTTTTGAAATTTCGAATATAACAAACAACAAATTGCTAAATATAACAAGATTCGGATCTATGAAAAATTTAATTTTTTTTAATTTTCGAATATAACAAGCATCAAATTATTAAAGTTAACAAAATTAATATTCATGAAAATTTGAATTTTCGGATTTTTAGATAATCCGAAACTTGAAATATTGTGATATGTATCCGATTTAAAAATAAAAATCGAATTGGTCGGATCGAATATTTTTGAACACCCCTACCTATATCCTAACCTTAAATATTAATCATAAACATAATTTTTTAGTGAAAGAATATAAATAGAAGTACCGAAAAGGATAGATGATTTTTATTCGAGGTATCAACAAAATTATGTGTTTCTTTCTTTTCTTTTTGTTTAGAAACAATTAATGATTTCAACAATTATATATAGACTGACATCCGTGCAATCCCCACACATGATTCCTGTTAGTTTGGATTGTCATCTTCAATTATTTTTTTTTAAAAAAAAAAAACTGCCCTATAATTGACTTGGTGGATTGTTAGAAAAATATAAAAAAAAACTATTGGTTCACATAGGGCTGGAAGTTTGATAGAGTCGAGTCAAAAAAATTTGAGTTATTCAAGTTTGTAAGTTCTATTTTATGATTTAAATTTTATTTGAATTTTTTTGAATCGAGTCGAGTTTATGAAATTCGAGTCGAGTTTTTGAGTTTCTGTAGAAATTTAATTATATATATATATATATTTCTATATGCATATACGTAACAGTGCGCGCGCGCACATATATATATGTATATGCATATACTTAGGGCCGAGCGATGCACACATTGATTCTAATTTTAACGGCAATCTATATGCATATATAATTCTTCGTATTTTCACACGTGATATACATAATATATCATGCAGAATTGACAAGCTCGACTAGAATATGAAAATTGGTCAACTAATTACTAAAAAATTCGAGTTATTCGAATTTTTATTTCATGACTCAAACTTTATTTGAAATTTTTTCGAGTCGAGTTTATGAATTACGAGTCGAGTCAAAACGAATAGGGGTTTTTCGCCTCAAATCAAGTCGAATAATTTAATTTTTTCAAGTCGAGTTTTGACCACCCCTAACCACATACACATTTCGAAGCAAAACCTCATTTAGTGGACAAAAGACATATTAAACCCCACCACCTTTTTCATAGCTTCATAAACGTAACTCTCACCTCTCTTATAAGTAGAGGAGAGGAATCTTCAAGTTCTTCATATGTTCTGAGTTTTCGTGTCCTAAAATTAATACATTTCCTGTAGTTTGCATTTTGCAATGGCTTTTCAGATAACAAATGAAATGCTGGTGTGCAGTTTAATGCCGGTTGTTGTTTACTGGGTTTATGGAGGACTGTATACGATGTTAGGCTACACCTGTAACAATTACAGGTTGCATCCCAAGGAAGATGAGGATGGCAAGAATTTTGCCTCCAAAAAAACTGTCATCAAAGGTGTTCTTTTCCAACAATTCCGTCAGTTCATCGTCACCAATCTATTATTTATGGTATGAATTGTCTGCAAATTATATGACTAAGTATACCTATAACCAATTTTTTTACGTTAAAATAACTAAGTATACCATTGCAGACCAGGGAGTGATGAATTAGAATATGTATTTTTATCATACCAATGGCGCTTACAATTTGTGTTTATGTTTTGTTAACATGGTGCAGCTGACAAGAGGAAACGATGCCGGAGCTTCTTCAGGGGAGTCAGCGCCCCTCTTTGTTATAGCTAGGCAGTTTATTGTAGCAATGTTTGTATTCGATACTTACCAATATTTTGTTCACAGATACCTACACCAGAACAAGTTCTTATACAAGCACCTCCACTCCAAGCATCACCGCCTGGTGGTTTCCTACCCGTTTGGTGCTATCTACAGCCATCCGATCGAGGGACTTTTATTCGACATCATCGGCGGTTCGATGGCCATTTACGTCTCCGGCATGTCCCCTCTGACATCAGCCTTCTTCTCATCTTTCTGCAACATGAAATCAGTGGATGACCATTGTGGATTGATGCTTACCGGAAACCCGTTTTATTTCTTCTTTACCAACAACACTGCGTACCATGACCTCCACCACCAGCTTTACGGTGGCAAATAAAACTTCTCGCAACCGTTCTTCTCCATTTGGGACAAAGTTTTGGGAACATATATGCCTTATAAGCTTGAGAAAAGAGAAGGAGGAGGCTTCAAGTTGCGGCCGCTCAAGGACTGCAAGAATTAATTACCATTTACCATTTTAGTTGTTGCAAAAACGTAGCAAGCATGTTTACATGCTTGTTTCGGAAAAAAAAAATGAAGCTTGTAAAGTAAATTTGGGTCTGAATTGTCGTAAAACTAGTATTTAAGAATAAATGTCGATGTTTTTTCCTTATAAAAATCAACTGTCTGTTTCAGAAACGACGGAGGACCAATCTGAAATTCACAGCCTAATTAATAAAGGTTTAGCAAATTATAATACTTTCGGCTTTCCAAAAAAACTCTAAATTTATCTACTATTATGAAAAATTATTATAGGGTCGCGGCTCATCACGTCATTTATGCTCCATCCACTAAAAATCAACCAATTAATTTCTTTTTCTTTTATATCATTTTTTTTCAAAGATAAATTTCACTTTTTTTGTTATGTAAATAGGAAGTGATTTGTTACATAGAAGTTAATTATAAATAGATTAGTGACATGGAAAAAATGATTAGTTGATTGATTTTTAGTGAATGAGACCATAGATAACGTGATGAGCCGGGTCCGTGTATTAATTGCATCATTTTTATTTTATTTTATTTTATTTTAGTCACTATACATTAAAATCAGTTTGTTCTATTAGTTTGTCAGTTGTCTAGTAGTGGAGTGATTGTATCTGTAGAGCTATTTTATATGTCGATGATCGAGTTGATTGATAGTAGGTGAGTATGTGACAAGTGGTCGGAGAGTGTGTCATAAGATGTGGTGTCAAATTTTTAAAATATAAAAAGTTAAATTTATTAAATTATTTTAAATTTGGACCAAAATGATAAAACTGTATAAATTTTGGGACTAAAACTATTATTGTACCATACTGTACTTCAGTTTTAACTGCAAAATGATTTTTTGTAATAAAATTTTAGTTGAGTGATTAAATTGTAACTTTGAAAGAGAAAATGACATGTTTGTAACTGAACATATAATTGAATAACTTGGAGTGTATTTTACCCAAAGACTTTATCACTGTTCTTACGATCATTTATTAAAATAACATTTTATAAACATATATTTTTTACGTAAAATATTTACTTTCACTTATATCGTGAAAGCGACATAACCTAATGTTGATATATGTAGGGATGGGTATGGGGTTGGGTCGAGTAGAGTAGAGTTTTTTTTGCCCCAAATCCAACCCGAAAATATATATTATAAACTCGAATTCGACCCGACTCGACGTCATCTTTTAAAAAATTCGACTCAACCCGAAATTATATACTTAAACCCAAACTCAACCCGATTTATTAAAAATAAATTTTAGTGATTTAATTGTAAAAAGTTTAAATTTTAGGGATTTTATTGTAAAAAAATAAATTTTAATGACCTAATTGTAAATATATATAGGGAGAATTATTGCGAATATATTTAAAAATATATGAAAAAATTACACTATTAGTCTTGGATCGAATCAGACCCCGACCAAGTCGAGTAAAATGTCTATCCCTAGATGTGTGCACGAATATTTTATAATATCAACTTATATTGTATAAATATTTTTCTCTCGAAAACAAAGTAATTTTTGGTTAGTATTAATTGTAAGGTAGATGTTACAATCGAAAATTATTTTTCCAATTCTTATAGGAAATATAGGTATGTACATTACATGTAACATACTACATTTCGAGGGGGGAAGAAGAATAATCTCAAGTACTCTTTAATGATAAGTATGTATCATCATTTTGCTCTTTTAATAGGCCTTGGTTCAAAGCCTCCATCGGCTCTCTTTTCAAGAGAATAAGGCATGTATGTTTCCATAATCCTATCCCACATGACGCAGAATGGTTGAGAGAAATTATATTTTCCTCCATATAAATGGTGATGAACATCATGGTATGCCGAATTGTTTTTAAACAAGATGTGGAACAAGTTCCCCGGAAGCCAAACCCCGCAATGGTCGTCCACTGATTTAACGGTGGCGAAACTGAAGAAATATATGGAAGTCTGAGGGGACATGCCGGAGATTGAATACGACAAGGCACCGCCGATTATGTCGAAGAGAAAAGCCTCGAGTGGGTGGCCGTAGATTGCTCCGAACGCATAGGGAACGACAAGCCTATGGTGATGAGAATGGAAGTGTCGGTATAAGAACTTGTTGTGGTGGAAGTATCTGTGCATGAAATATTGCCAGGTATCCAACACAAACATTGCTATTATGAATTGTCTGGCCATAACAATCGGGGAATTTGATCCACTGTCGGAAGCACGAGCATCTTCGTTTCTCATCACCTGAATATTAAAACAAAGCAACTAATGAAATAACAGCACTAACAAAAAGAAAAAACTTGGCACCAACATGTTAGTCCAAGTGGTAAGTAAGTTTCGAGTTCGAGGTTTTGTGTATACAAAAATCACCGATCATGATTAGTCGGGGCAAAACCCTAGAGAACCAAAAAGAAAAAAAAAACTTGGTTGTATACCTTATACAAAATGATGGCGAGAGTAGCCTGGATGGCTTGCTGGAAAAGAACATTTTTGATGACATTGGCTTTGGACACCAAATTCTTCTCTTCCTCGTCTGTTTTTGAATGCAATCTGTTGTTGTGGAAGGGTCCAAAAGCCATGTACATAGCTGAATAACCCCAGTAAACAACGATGGGAACAAAAGTTCCCAGCAATTCATCAGATAATGCCAAAGCCATCTTGGTATTACACAAATGGGAAGATGAAGAAGAATGTAGTGAAGAACAACAAGGATATTATATTAATGGCCGTGACTGCCCACTCGTCAACTTATAGTAGTAAAGAACAGCAGGAATGTATAAATGCGCCGCTATGTAGGTAGAGATAGACACATGATTTTAGATTAGAGATGGGCATTTTTATACTTAGTTAAAATCTATAAGAATTTAAAATTTTAGGAGCGTGGGATTATATTATCAATATACAATAGAAAGAAATTTTTTAAAATATACGAAATTTAAAATTTTTAAGAAATGCGACTACCTCTAACACACCTTGTTCATCCATGATGGCCAGAATGTATAAATGTTCACTAACTTTTTTTAAGTTAAAATAGTCGATAAATATATTTTTAATAAATTGAAGAAAAAATACTATGAATTTAATTATAAAATCAATATTTAATAAGTTGACATTTTATGAAATTGATTTTTTGAAAGAAAACTGTTGTGAAATTATGGTAAGGAATTGGGTTAAGTGGAGTCATAAAAACGAGTTAAAAAACTCTATCGGTAGGTGATGGTTGGTGGTTCATTTAATTTGGCGATATCCATTGTTTTTCTCACCTGATATGTTACGATAAGGTATGATAAATCCTTTATCTGTACCCTAAAATAAAATTATTGGTAGACATATATAAGATACAGAAAAAAACAATTTTTATTTATAATTTCCCTAGCTCTAATTATATAAATAATTCAATACATTGTTGTAATTATAAATAACAATATCATTAATGTATTTTAATTGATGTTATCAAGTAATTTCATTTATAAAAGTAATTATAAGAATATAAATTGAAGATTTATAACACTAATTAAAATGTATTGGATTTTATAAAAATTATTTATAATATATGGTATATGATTAATATATTTTTATAAAAATAACTGTAATGCTATAAACTCTCAATTAATCCGGAGTATCCAAAATATCACATTTACTTACCAAAACGACCTATCAAAATTTTCAAACCATCTTTAGTCAAAATATTGAAACACAATTAAACATAAACAAAATATATAAGTAGATGAAATAAGTTATACAAAATATGAAGCTCCATGTATAAATCATTGTATATAAAAATAGTGAAAAATAAGAGCTATAGACACGAAAAATATATGGTAAATTCCTATGAATGCAAAAACCAAACAAGACAAGTATTTGTACTCTGAATTCTGAAATGCAACTGTGTTGGAATTCCATGTTGATGGTGTACCCCTGGACACTCTGGATATGTGAACTAACAAACGAAAATATCTGAACGTTGAATTTTACAAGTTCGGTATTACGCTTCTACTCTATTATGTTTCGTGCCATTCATAAAAGAATCATACATGCAAGTGCGAGTGGAGAGGTGAAGACCCAGATGTATTGGGGTGATGTTTTCGGCCCCATATGGAGCTGGTGCAAATAGTCGAAGTTCTGAGCTGATGCAAATAGAATCAATTTATCAAGTGTTGTGAGTTCACCAAGCCAAGGTTACTCCCGTGAAGACCTTGATGCGTTGGGGTGATGTTTTCATATGGGGACAAGGTACTATTGGTCATGGGGTATTGGGTGGTGGTACTGATAAAGTTAGAAATTCATTTAACAAATAGATGGATGCATTTCTACCAAAATGAAGCAAAAACTGCAAATCAGCTTAGTGATTAGATCTCTTACCGCCCAGGCTGGATATCTTTGTTCATGTCGTCACAGATAAAAGTTAAGAAAATAGACGAACATAGTTTCAAATGTTTCAAGAATACTAGGTAATTTATTTAAAATCTTATGACACGTAATTAGGAGGTAAAAAGCTAGTCCGACCTAAAACCCCGATTGAAATCAAGTTCTGACCCGAAGAACTGATGACCCGAAACTGATCTGTAACTGACTGTACCCGAAACCGAGTTGGATCTGATACTGTAGTAACCAAACCCGACTGATACGAACCCGAACCCCAGATTAACCTAGCAAATAATCGATATAACCCAACTGAAACGACCCGAGATCGGATTTCACCCGACTTGTTTTGGACCTGACATGTTGTTAACCTAAACTAATATTGATTTGACTTGATATACACAACTTGTAATCGAGGAAGTCTATGATTTGATAATTTTCTAAAAAAAATAAAATATTTGAGAAATTATGAATTTATTATATTATAATGTAAAAAACTAATCGACTGATATGATGATATTTTAATATGATAATATTTTTGTTCATTCTAGTCTCTAAAACTTTATTTTTAGTCGAAATTGACCAATATATATTTTTATTTTTAGTAAATTTACTCAAAAATATTTTTGTTTATTCTGGTCCCTACACTTTAATTTTTAGTCAAAATTACCTTATATTTATTTATATTTTTGGTAATTTAGTCCAATAATATTTTTGTTTATTTTAGTACCTAAAATTTAATTTGTACTCGAAATTAACCTTTATTCATTTTTTTTATAATTTAATCTAATATTTTTAATAAGTTGATATTCTTATTCATGTTAGTCCCTAAAATTTTATTTTTAACCAAAATTGATCCTTATATTTTGTAATTTAGTCCCATGTTTTTAATATGCTAATATTTTTGTTCACTCTAGTCCCTATTATTTTATGCCGAAATTAACCCTTATTTATTTCTAATTTTTGTAATTTAACCTAATATTTTAAATATGATGATATTTTTGTTCATTCTAGTTCATAATATTTATTTTTAATGTGATTCGTGTTCGTGAAAGGCGTTAAATAATTCACTCAAAATGACACAACCCAAAGTCTATCAACCATTTGTATCGAACATAAACTCAATATGAATTCGAAACTTGAATTAACCCGACCTAAAATCTACTCGAGCCTGAATTAATCCATCAATTAACTGATTCAGACTCAACCTTTTTGATCCGACCTAAAATTAACCCGCACCCGACCTGAATCGAGTCGAAACATCAAATCAACCTGAAATAACATGTATAGGATTTGACCCAACCTGAAACCCATTCAATTACATGCTATCACATCTATTACATCCCTACACGTAACAAGGACATATATTACATCCCTACACGTAACAAGGACATACACATAGAGTCGACTACCTAAAGACTAATCTAATTTATGGCCAACTGATCTTGCAGTTAATGGAGGTGGCTGATAAACTTCCAGCAGGCAAGAATGCCCTCCAAAATTCCACTTCTACTGCTAAAAACACCGAGTACCAGTGCTCGGATAGTAGCCATGCAACTAACATCAGGCTTCCACAGAGTGAAGCAAGATGCAATCTAGAGAACGTCTCCAATTCTCATGGAACCGAAGGACAAACTGAAAAGTCGGAGATGGTAATACAAGACAAGCATTTATAGATAACAAAAACTTGAGAAAGAAAAATTATAGTCTCAAAGGAGAAACATTTCACAGAAGAACGAGCAGAATGCTGGTGGGCTGAAAATGGGGATAAAGTATGTCAATGCCATGATATCATACTTACGTATTAGTTATGAAGCATGAACAGCATTAGATTCTATCGAAGAAATTGGGTATTCCCATCCCGCCGTCTCCAAATTACATGGAGGAGCTTATATCAAGTATATCAGGTCAGAAATTAACAGGTAGAGTGAGAAAGATACTAAGCATATAGGAAAGTAAGAAAAGAAAGTATACAAGAAATTGCATTATGAGGAACCATTATTAACTTTTGCAGCTTAGATTAGTAAACAGATTATTTTCTTCGCTGGTGCAATTTGTTGCCTCAAGGGAAGCTCAACATATTTTTCATCAAAGAACACTATCTTTATCTGTCGATATGAAATATATTACAGCCATCACACAAGTTTGCAATTGTAAATAGTGATAGCATGTTACCTTGGGCAAGTGGAATTTATAACTTCATTGTGTCTGTTGGCGATTCTTCCCTGGAATTCTTAAACTTTCCTAGCATTCATAAATAAATGGAATTCATCTTGCAATGCACGCAATTTCCATAGAGGATTGCCAAAATTCTCAGTTTAAGAAAAAAAATATACATTAGAAGAAGAAGAAGAAGATCAAACATATTATATGAGAGATAAGAACATAAAATCTAATGACATTTGAACTACTAAAAAAATCTCCATTATCACCCTGCTATTGTATCCAGAGTCAACAAGTAATCCTAGTGTGAAAGGATGGAAGCAAGAGATATTCTCTATGAATTCATTACAAAATCTGTTAATCAAACTACCTTCTCTTCAAGCGAGACGTGCCACTTTCAATTTGTAACTTCTCCTCCTTGAATGGTTGTGTCGATGCGTCTGATAAACTCAGTAACCTTGAAACACTGCCCTTGCCTTTCCTTGCATTAGGTCCTATCTCCTCTATCATGTATTTCCACCCATCAATAGGTCTCCTCCGGCTAAATATGTGAGTCTTGATAAAACTAGCAATCTGTACAATTTCAGAAAACCAAAAGCAGCATCAGTTCAATAGACCAAAGTACTGGCAACAAGGAGCTCATAACTAATTAACGACAGCACACGCACCTGGAATTTACAGTACGCAATTCGGCGATCAAATTCTTGGAGGAGAATATCTTCTTCCCTCTGTGACATCTCCCACACGTTTCCATCCGGAGCTTCTGACGTAGTTTCCCAACCATCAGGCTTGTTTTTCAACTCAGAAGAGCTTCGGATTTTTGAGTTCTCCAAGTCAGCATTGGCAGAGTCAAAAATCCTTCACGACATACACATATGTGTTAAATATGAAGACAAACAATTACAGATAACCTCAGAAGATCACATGGTCATTCAAGTTTCAATATTTATGGAAATGGAACATAACGAAAACCAAGATATCTAATTTATCCGAACATAGAAAAGGAACAAGGAGCATAAAAGAGAAAGACATACTCAGAGCAGCTATCAAGCAATCTATCGATATCATCAGCGGAATCCCCCAATTTTGCTTCTTCCAATCTGCCAATCTCCTTCATCCACAACCCAGCATGGATTCTCTGTTTCTTCAACCTATAATCTTTCTTTATGTTCTCTAAACTATACAACCCACCACCGTCCCCTTTCCTCTCCTTTTCGGCCTCCTCTTTCTGCCTCTGCGTGGGTGACTTTCGCCTCTCGTTCCAATTCTCATTCATGTCTTCAACGAAGGCCTTGGTTTCTGCATCGACGTCCGATGAAAGCGCCAATTTTGTCGAGTCTTCACCAGAAGGGAAGTTAACGTCGGCTTCCCAAGGGAGCTCTGTTCTTGGGAGAAATGTCATCGGGGAGCCAAGCTGTTTCCCAGGCGTCGTTCCAGGAGTCGTCTTTGTGGTTTTGAGGGGGTTTGGTGGAGAGAGATTTGAAAAAGGTAGCGGGATTCGAGTGGGGCTTCACATATCTGGAGTGAATTGAATTGAGGGTTGGGTTTGTGAAGGATTTGGCAATCCAATTAAAGGAGTGCATCATTTCAGGGTTTACAGCCAGCAACGAATTCGAACTCAAGTTTTCTAGCCCGAAGGCGGCAGCGGCAGCGGCAGCGGCGGCGGCAGCAAGTTAGGATTTTTATTTTTAGTTTTAAATGTGAACAAAGAGAAAGAACCAGGCAATGGTTGTTTTCAGGACAAAGCCCAATCTTTTTTTATGAGAGACAAAACTCAATCTCATAACAAGGCCTAACAAGAAAACTCTTCTTTTAATATACAAGAAAACTCATATTTAGGTTTGATTGTGGTTAAAGTTAATTATATGGGTTTAAATTTGATACTATATATAAGCCTGTCTATTTTTATTATAAATTAAAATTAAACCTAAATTTTTAAAAAATAAATCTTTAACCCTAAATTATAAATACTAACCTTAAATTCTAAACCCTACAACTCAAACCCCTAAACTCTAAACCCTAAACTAAACTCTTAACCCCTAAAACTAAAAAGTTTATGTAAACCTTAGTTTACACAGACTGTGTATTGAAGTTTTCTCTAATTATATATATCATTATAAAAATACAATACTTATATATAAATATTAGGTAAAATTACATATTTAGTATCCTAATTATGTCCACGTTAATATTTTGATACCCCAACTATTATTTTTGACAAAATGGTACATAACATTACGTTTTTGTTCTGTTTTGGTACTCCCGCCATTTAAAATTAACGAAAATGGTGACGTGACTTGGGTTAGTAACAGTTTTAGTCCAAAAAATTATACTATCTATATTAGTCTGAAATTCTATCAATTTAAACATTATTCTAATTTTTAGATTAAAATTATAAATTCCTCATTTTTCTTCTTCTTCCAGTTGAACACTTTTTTGGGTTTTAGAGTTTAAAAATAAGCTAGGAACAATCAAAACTTTAGAATTTGAGGATCGATGGAGTCTAATGTATACTGACGAGAATACAAGGAGTGGAAAAGGGATGGGACAAAATTCTATCAAAATTAAGATGATGTTTACCCCCACAAAAAAAAATTAAGATGATATTTTATATTGATGAATTTTGGACTAAATTGATAATGTATATAAGTGTTTTGGAGTAAAATTATGATTATATCAAGCCATGTCATCATCTTCGTTAGTTTTTAACGGTTTGGTACTAAAACAGAACAAAAACGTAATGTTAGATACTATTTTTACAAAAAAATAGGTTGGCAGTGTTGATTGTGAGCGTAGTTACCTTCGTTTCCTATATCACAAATTAAGGACACCGGTTATTTTGTGATTTTTTTGAACATAGGACTTCATTTTATAAAAACACAAAACCTACAAAAGCACTCGCAGTTCATCATTCACCGATGAATCATCAGGACATAGGTTCATCTTGGTGTTCCTCGCAACCCAATCCGCAGAGTTACAACGGTGGGGACAAAAGAAAAAGGAAAAAAAATTTAAAAAATATTTAACTTCTTCGAACAGGTCATTTTCAATATCGACAGTTGTCCATAGTGAATGAAATTTAGAATTTAGCATGTTTGTGAGCCATTTGTTATTCGACTCAAAAGCAACCTTCTTATGGTTCAATCTTTTAGCAAGATTCATCTCAATGCAGATAGCTTTGGCTTTGTGATTTTTTTTTTGTTTAATTATCGGTACTCGACTCATTGGTTGAGTTTTGTAGAGGTCTAATAATAGGACGACTCTCTTAATCAAGTTTTTATCATGCACAACATTAGAATTCGAATTTATGAGATCAACACTTTATCTCACTAGATCAAATGATTACTAATTATGTTTTATGATTTATTGATGGTATTAGTGATCATAATATTTTGGCTTAAATATACATTTGGTACTTAAACTAGAGCCCTTATCTCAAGTTTCTACTTGAACTATACATTTTTTCTCAAGTCGACACTTAAGAATTTTTCTCCCATTTTGGTATCCAAACTTTAATTTTATCCATTATTTTAATATTTTTTCAACATATTTAGTCCCAAAATTTATACATTCTATCAATTTGATCATAATTCGAAACAACTTAATAAATTTGACCATTTCATATTTAAAAAAAAAAACATCAATTTAGTCATTTTTATGATATTGTCAACTCAAGCAAGCCTAACAAATCAAAACAACAATGGGATAATTGCATTCTACCATAAAATAACATCAAGTTAATATTACACTTTCTTATACCAGAAAAGTGATATAATATTTATAGGTAGGGTGTAAATGAACTGAGTTTGAATGAACAAGACTAGTGTTCGTTTGTTTATTTTTAAAGATGTTCATGTTCGTTTAAATTTTTAATATCATGTTCGTTTATTATTTTTGAAGGCGTTTGTTTATTTAGTGTTCACGAACATGTCCATTTAAGTATTCACGAACGTGTTCGTTTATATGTTCAGAAATAGTAACTATATTAACAATAAATAAATAAGACAAAAGCAACAAAATAAAATATACATTTCAACATGAACTTATACAACATACTTAGCAACAACAAAAAGTAGTATTTAGATGACCTCTATCCCTTTTCGGTGCTCCTATTTATGTCCCCGCACTAAAAATTTAGAGTTAGAGTTTAGGGTTAAGGTTAGGTTTAAGATTAGGATTAGAGTTTAGGGAATTTTGGGGTATGGTATATTTTAGGGTTTAGGGTTCAGGGTTTAAGATTTAGAATTTAGGTTTAGAGTATATTTTTATTATTTAGGGTTTAAGGTTTAAGAGTTTAAAATTTAGGGTTAAGGCTTAGAATTTGATTTTTTAATGTTAGGGCATAGAAATAGACTCCGAAAAGGGCATAGGATGTTTGTCTGTATTTAGATACATCAACGAGCATTTTCATCTTATAAACGAGCCTATAAATGAGTTTGTTCGTGAACATAAACGAACCGAACACACATTTGTTCTTGTTTGTTCGTTTATTAAGCGAACATAAAATATTTGTTCATACTCGTTTATTTAGCTTAATAAACGAACATAAGCGAACTTTATACAACGGTTCGTCGAATGCTCTGTTCATTTGCACCCCATTTATAGGAGAAGAATGCACAATTTAAGAGAATAAAAAAAGTAAATTGATATATTTTTTAAATATAGAGAGTCAAATTTATTGAATTATTTCGAATTATGATCAAATTGATGGAATGTATGAGTTTTGGCATCAACTTGGGAGAAAATATTTAGCTCAAGTATTAATTTGGGAGCAAAAATTCTTTCAATGCCAATTTGAGAGAAAATATCTAGCTCAAATATTAATTTGTGAGTAAAAATTCTTTCAATATCAACTTGGGAGAAATGCCTAGAAAATCCATATACTAAATGTATATTTAAGTTTAAAAATTTTAAAAATTAAAAATATATAATTAAATTTTAATAACCGTATTTTGTGATTTATTGATAACATTAATGATCGTATCGTAGAAAGAAATAAAGATTAGATGAAGAGGAGGTCCATACAAATGAGAATGCAACAAACTTGTATTGGTATTAATTATTGGATATTTGGAGCCATGTTGGGGAGTTGCAACAAATAAACAAAACACATAGCCATCAAAGCCAGGCTGTATCCATCTCTTTAAGAGAAGTGTACACGTACCTTTGGTAATGGTTAAGAATATTTGTATGATTCTTTTTGGAGTATTTGATTACAACACCCAACCAGGTCTTAGGTTAATTTGACATTGTTTTTAAAAAATACGATGTAAAAATAATTTTAAAAAATTTTAAAAAAATGTTTTTGAATTGTTTGGTTTAAAATATAATTGTTTAGTATTACTATCAAAAAGAGTTTTTAAGTAGATAAAATGTCTATTTTGGACATTCTTTTTTAAAAATATAAAAGATTGGTGATACAATATATGAGTAATTTTACTTAAAAGTGTTTTTTAAAAAACTAAAAGCTAAAATTTTCAGCTTTTGAAAAGTATTTTTCAAACAAAGTTACTTTTCAAAAGCTGAAAAGCAATTTTAGCCTCAAAAGCTACATGTTTTTTATTATTTTTGGACTCAAACAAACTTTTAAAGCCAAAAGTTGGTTTGAAAAGCAATTTAAAACTAAAATTATTTTTCAAGTGAAAAGTGTTTTTCAATTTAGTTTAAAAATTATTTTTCAAAAAACTAAAATTTATAGTTTTTAATTTTTGCAAAATCACTTTTAAGCAAATTATTTATTTATCCTTGTTTACAATATTTTTTTATATATATTTAAAAATAATCTCTAAAATAAATATTTTATATACTTAAAAGTATTTTTTAATAATAATATCAAATACTTTTATTTTAAAACAAATAATTTAAAAATATTTTTCAAAAATACATTTAAAAATATTTTCTACCGCACATTTCAAAACAATGTCGAATTGGTTGTATCAATTTTCTTGAATGCACCGACCACCGCCTCAAAATATAGTTTTCCGTTAGAGTTTATTTTTCTTATACACAAATGTATTTTTATTTTTGTAATTCTTTTAAATAATTTAATGACATTTTTGTCTTTAACTTTTTTAAAAACTCATTTTAACCCTTTAATTTTTCATCTTATTATCCCTCAAACTTTTAAATTTTTATTAATTAAATTAATTATAAAAAATTAAAAGACGAGTGAATGTCAATTATTTTTTCCTTTCAAACCAATAATCAAAGTTTTCAATAAAATATCTAGTAATAAAATTTTATGATGATATAAAAACATATTTAAATTATTAAATATTATAAATTTATCAACATATATTATATTATATTTCAAAAAATATTTGATATCAATTTAATGAGACTTCCTTTGTCATTGAGCTGGTAAACAATCATTGTGAAAAGTTAAAAGTTTAGCTGTCACCAAACGTCCGCTTTAACGCTAAAAATGGTGAATAAACGAGAATAAATGAATTATGTGATGTTGAAAAGTGTAATGCGGTGTTGCTCATTGCTCATTGCTCATTGCTCATTGCTCATTGGTGCAGGCCAGTTGCTCAGGTTCATTCTTTCTTTATCTTTGCTTTGTTCGTTTGTTCTCTGAATTTCTTTTTAAAAAAAATGCAATTATAAACTTATAGTTGCTGTAGCAGTCCATTCTCCAATTGGAATTATTTTGAATAATGCGTTGGAGTTGGGGCATCTCACACTCACACATTTACAATATTGAATTGAACACTCCCAATTGCTTTATTTGTCTTCTTCCAAAAATGGCATATAATTCATTTTATTTCGTTGTTGATTTTAATCTCTCAAATCATTCTGTTCATAGAGAAAGAGATGGGTAATTTCATTCTGTTCATAGCCTTATTGTTCACTGTATTGCAACAGAGTGTGTTATGGTTTGATTGCCATACTCTGAATATAAAGTTGATGTAAAACATTAATATGTTTGCACTCTTTTTCCTCCAAAACTAGGTTTAGTGAGCTTTTTTAACGAAATACATATCAATGTTCGCTATTTAGTTCGGTAATAAAATCTTCCCCATTCAAAAAAACATTCAACTCTGAAAATAATTATATTACACCTTATTTAAATTTACATCTTTTTTTAAATAATTTTTACTTAAAGGGAACGAGATGGAAAATTTTGCACCTAATACGTGCAAAATTTATAACATATAAGACAAAAAAAGATATTAACTGAGAATTTTTAATCACATGTTAATCTTAATTATTAAATATTACAAATGGAAGTAGTAAATTTATAATCTCTCACTAGTCTCTTGACTCGAACTTGTTATCAATTGTTTAAATATGTCAAGAGTATTAAATTAAGCACACAAGGGAGGGGGAGGCCAATCGAAGACAAAATCCATAACGGATACAACACGTCCCCTCCTCCGACCTTGTCGAACTCCAAAAATCAAAACTACTTTTCTACATTGATATGATTTAACATGTCGAATTTCAACTTTATTTTTTTAATTGTCTTAAAGTAATTATAATGTAGTATACGTTAATTTCAACTTCATTTACTTGATCAACACACACATGATAATGATTTTTACACATTTTAAATATAATATATATATTGATTATAAAAAAAGTTATATATATATATTGATTATCAAAACTGAATTATTTTTACACATTTTTAGACCATTAGATAATGTTAATAAATGGCTAAGATTATTTTTTTATCTTTTTTTTCAAGTGATCATCTTCACATTTTCTACTATTAATCTCATCTATTCATTTACCTTTATGCAACTTTCTAAAAAAATATAAAACTTTCAAGTTTTACATAGGATAAGAGGATCGTGTATATATATATATATATAATTAATTAAGCGGTTATGACTTAAAGATTGTATATCATAGGTTCTTAAATTAACTTTTTCTTCTACATTATTTGGGTTTTTTGGGCAATAATCCTTATTGTAAATTGTTGGTACCTACGAACTTCTACCTTGTGGGCGGCCACATGTCGACCATCCATAGCTTGCGAGCATACTTTGCAAATGACATACGATTTGCGAACCCCTATCTTCCGAACGATCACCGGCGACCACATGCGCCAACACGTGATCTCATTCGATGATAGACTAGCCTAGAACATCACTTCTTAGGATATCCAATCATAACGCCACAACAACTTTCCGTTAACATCTGTCTAGACCAATATAAAGAGCCATGTAGTAGAGAGAAAAGGACAATGACGTTTCACACCAAAAGACCAGAACCATTCTAGTTACCACCATCACCTTCAATCTGCCATTTCAGAGCTTTGTTTACTTTACAAGTCAACAATTGGTGCAGTGAGCGTGGATCGAACACGCGACATTCGGATCTTCAAAGCTTCAAGTTATACTTTTTAAAATTCAAAGATCTTCAGACCTTAACCGAATCCTCTTTCAGGGTAAGAAAATGACAAAATCTGTTAGGATGATCAATCAACTCGGTTTGGCCAAAAGAGGGTGAATTGACACTTTTAAAAATGAAGGGAAGCAAAATGATAAATGAAAAATGTGACACAAGGAATTTATAGTGGTTAAAGCTTCTAACAAGCTCTACATCCACTACCTTAGCTCCCAAATAAGGATTTCAAACAATTTCACTAAGAAATTCTTCCCTTTTCTAAGCTTAAAAGGAAACCGTTACAAAGATCAAAGTTTTCTACCCAAAGCTTGATCAAGTTCACTCACTTTACAAGAAAGAGTGGTAAAAGATGAAAGACCTCTGAAAGGTAAATAATTTGCCCCAAATACAATTTCACTCAATCCAAAGTTGAAAGAAAGAATTACAAATATGCTCACTCAAATGGGTTACAAAGAATTTGACTCTAATAAGCTCAAAGTGTTGGATTTGTGCTTGAATGCTTGAAATTTGTTCAATGGATGTTCAATTCTTGTTGTTGTAGCTTTGGAGACTTGATTTTATATTCCCCCATTGATTTCTAACCGTTTGGGTGGTTGGGATCATCAATAGAGCCGTTGGGCTGCTTTATTCCCGCAATAAATGTTGTTTGGTAACCTATCGTGTCGGTACACGATGAGCCGTATCGGTACCTGTCAAAGAAGAAATAACCATTGTACAAAGGGGTATTGATACGCTTGAGGGCGTATCGAAACGAATATAGTATAAAAACATAGGCGTATCGATACGATATAGCCGTACCGGTACGGTTTTAGCTCACTAGGATCTAAGGAAAAAGTCCAAGAAAAATTACATCAGTACACCTATAGGGCGCATCGATACGGTGTAACCAATTTTCAAAGTTTGGTGATTCCAATAACTGACAAGGCAACGGTCATATTTTAAATACAAAGATTTTGATGTTCTCAACACCTCGTATCGGTACAGGTGAAGCCGTACCGATACTCGTAACCAAAAATATAAACCCAGATGAAGGTCGTATCGATGCGGGCTTAACCGTATTAATACTATTTTTCAAATAAAATTTTAGTAGTTAAAAGTTGTATCGATACACTCTTAAGTGCTTCGATACACCTGACATTTTTTGTTATTTAAGTATTAAAATACTTAGAAAAACTTTTAGGGTTTAAGTTTTTGACTTATAAATATTTTAAGTTTGATTCCTTGTCATTTTGTGTGACTTTTTGAATACTTAAAAATTTATCTAATTTTACAATTTGGTCTTTAAACACTTTGTTATATCAAAACCAAATATAGGTTTTACAAAATCTGTAAAACAAAAGAAACAAGAAGCATGCAAATGATGCAAATACAACTACAGATGCAAGCTTCCCTACAATGAAGCAAGTTACGCACTCATACCCACCAGGCATGCAACAAGGACATCAGTTCTAGATTTCACCCCCTCGTGGTTTACGAATTCATGGGCAAATACTCATCAGATCAGTGAAGTTTACCTTTCAGAGGCTAGTAATTAACAATATACCAACATACAAGAAAAGCTAAGAATTATGGAAGATTTCATGTTAACTTCACAAAGACAACTTAAACAACAACAAAAATCTATCAGAAAGAAGATGGAAAGACAAAGTATGGTAGATCAAAGAAGTACATAAGAAAATATCCAGAATTCAGAGCCCTATGATTTTCAGACAAAAAATTTAAGAAACATGAGGCTTATTACCCTGTGGAAATAGAAAAGAGCAACAAAAATAAAAGGATAATCCAAGAGTTGATAGTGAAAAGAGGGCATGATCGTACAATGGTCGGGGGCATGCAGGAAGACAATTGGGTAAATAATGCAAATGAAAGTAGTCAGAATTCGGAGCCCTGGATTTTTAGATGAACAATTTCAAGGAGTAAAAAACTTATTATCCTCTGAAAATGGCAAGTAGAAGACATGACCACATACCCTAAACTAAATTTCAAACATACCATCAGTTAACGGACCCGCCTTCATAGATTTTAAGCAAAATTGAACACACCAGAATTGTAAAACCTCCATCACTTGTGAGACCAAACATACGTAGGGAGCAATCCAACAAAAAATGCGAATTTCACAAACAACAAGGACATTATACTGATGGCTGCATTGATTTAATAAATATGATTGAGTCTACTATTAGAAGAGATCAGTTGGAGATTCTTGTTGTTTCTTCTCGCAGTGGTCGATAGAGTCAAAGTAGGAATTACCAGGGGGCATCAAGGTCAAGGAATTGAGTTGAAGGTGAAAATAAACCAGCTTTCAAAAGAACCATTCATTGATGAGAGAAGTAAGAATGGTCGCAACTGCGTGTGGTTTAAAAGTATCATCAAGTGTCCAAGTAGCGTCAACTGGTGACAAGCCATAATTATTATTATTATTGCAACATGTTTATTTTATGTTGCAACAAAATATGTTTATTTTATTTTATTAAACACCAGGTCCTAATAGGATGATTATATAGAGAATATAAAATACTCAATGAGGTTTCATGTGATGAAATCGCGAGATAACATGATAGCTAGCCACTTCCAAGTAAGTTCGTACTCTTTAAGACTAAAATCTTGATTTTGGGTCCAAAGTAGCGACACTATGATGGTTACGATTGTGATCGAGAGGGTCGAGCTAAGTGTTGAGCCACTCATTGAGGGATTATGGGGAGTAAGTTCGCCTTAGACTATTGAGATACGAGTTAGTTGAATAATGTCAAGGTCGAGGATGTGTTCTCCTCCCGCTACATGAATGATGCCTTCATTTTGTGTAGTAGGTGTTCTGAAGCCTTCGGATACATTACGAAGAGTTTGCGGTAGAGAATCTTCATCATTGTGTATGAATAACGTTTAGATACAGGTATGGATAACCCACTCTCAAAATCGATCAGTGAATGCACGTTGGTTGGATAACTATTTGTTCGCTTAAAAGGAGTCTCGTTGATACTTGGGAAGTATCATCACCCTTTTCAAAGAAACTTGAGATGCGAGTTAGTTGAATAATGTCGTGGTCAAGGATATGTCCTCCTCCCGCCAACTGAATGATGCCTTCATTTTGTGTAGTAGTTGTTCTGAAGCCTTCGGATACATTACGAAGAGTTTGCGGTGGATAATCTTCATCGTTGTGTATGAATAACGTTTAGATACAGGTATGGATAACCTCTCTCGAAATCGATTAGTGGATGTACGTTGGTTGGATGACCATTTGTTCACTTAAAAGAAGTCTCGTTGATACTTAGGAAGTATCATCGCCCTTTTCAAAGAAACTTGTATTTCAAAAATTTTACTACATATGTGATTGACTTATATGTGTGTGTAGTTTGCATGACCGGTTAGACCATCATAATCAATATTGATGCAAAAAATTATTGTGATTTACATGTTGTTTGCTTTCAAACGAATTGATTAAATTTCAATTACTAAAACAACCTAAAGTTTTTGCGTTGTTTTTTTCTCCAAAGGATTGATAAGATCCTACTTATCAAAAGAACTTAAAGTTCTTATACTAAAGTTGAGAATGAATGTCTTGCATAACTGAATAAAATATGAGTCAAAATATCAACAAATGTGGAAAAGTTTTTACATGATTTTAATAGATGCATCCACATATATGTTATCAACTTACAACTAGAAATTTGTGAGATTGATTAGAAAAGAAAATTTTTTAATTATGCAATGAAAACTATTTGTCTTGCTAAAGTTAATGAGTTTATATTTTAGGTTTTTAAATATTATATTGTATATCAGTTGAAATAACTTTTACAGTGATTATTGATAATGAACAAAATAATTTAGCGAATTTTTGATTGAATGCCTCATTTTGATTGCTAAATTGTGAGGATAAAATTTATCTACATGGTATTCACATATAACAACACTTATACGTATCAAGCTAATGAGTTATAATAAACTTCTCATTATGATTGAATTTTGGTCTGAAGCCATATATTTCTTATTTTAGAATTTTTTATTGTGTGAAATATATTTGAATTGCTCTACTACAACGTACAAAATGAGTATATGTAAATGGTTGAGAATATATATCGAGTATGAATATCCTTTTATGTTTAAATATCTTAAACATAAATTAGAGAATCATTTATGACATGAATTTTCTATTATCTCTTTGATTAGATATTTTTCTCAACATCAAGGAGAGAAAGTAATTAGTTGGATAAAGAAGTTAAATTAATTACCATTCTTTAGATCCTCGTTGATGCGATCCTATTCAACTAGCTACTCATAGTCACTATGCTTTCATCTTGTTTCACCAAGATGAAGGACGAGGAAGTTTTTGCTTATTTTCTCTACATTCTTTTAAATCACATACTTATATTAATTTTAGTTAAGCATGCACGTTCCTTTCAAATCATTCATATTTCTTATAAGTATGTTATAATTATGTTCATCTTTATGCATCATGCATTCGGCCATTACTATGCATTCCTACATCATATATTACACATACAGTGACATCATACATATCTTAGCTAAAGTAAACCACATCTTTACTTTAAGTTTAATTTACTTTATTAGTTAAATATTCATCACATTGTTTCTTACTCGTAGGGCATATAAACCACATTACAAGTGGAAGGATTGAATGGCAGCTCATCATCAGTTCGTTTAGCTCATTTCAAGCTCAAACCAGATCAGCTAAAACTTCAAGCCAATGCAAGCTCCTAACAGCTCCAATAGCTTAAGATACGCTCAAGGACACTTAAAGACAAGCTCACCTAGCTAAGGGCAACTCGTAGCAGCTCAAATCAACTCGAAAACTAAGTGAAGCTCATCTAAGCTCAACGCTAAGCTCAAGTCAGCTCATGTCTATTTCAAGTAGTTCATCTCAGCACAAGCTACCATACTTAGCTCAACACCTAAAGGGCATGTTCCCTCCCCAAGAGACATGACCGACTAACCTTGGAAGGAACATGTTAGGCGCCAACTTTTGAAGGGAGAATTAGGCGGTAATTGCTTAGAGGGAGACACCATTCAAACTGAAGCATCACTAGCCCTATGCCAAGCAAACACAAGCCACTATCACATGCATTTTTGGCCACATATTCCTTTGTACATGCCCATTCGACGGTCATTTTAGAAAACTATAAATAGGGGTTCAATTTCATTTTGAAAAACACAACTTTTATATCAATTAAAATCACTTTGTGAGGTTTTCTCTCAAACTTGTTCTTTTTAGAACTATCTCAACTTATCAAGCATTGGCTTGTGGCATCACCTATCTTTCTCATTTGATACTTTGGGTTCTTGATTTATTTAATCAACGGGTCCAAGTCCTATCTACCATCCTCAAAGTTATTCTCTTATGAAACGAGTTTATGCTTATATAGCATATGTTCCTCCTGTGAATACTATCAATTTCCTTCTATTCCATTTCACCAACTTCATTTTCTATTTCCTTTACCATATCCGAAACCACCCATTTAAACACTTAACCATTTCATTCTTTTTCCATATATTTCCTTCATATATTACCCTAAACACTTCCGCACCTTAAACTATCATCACCATTCATCTTCAAAAGGTATTCGGGACACAAGGCTTGCTTACATTCACGGTCGGGACAATCAAAGCTTCTTTCTACAACAACAATTGGAGAGTTAGAGCAAAATTAGAATTCCTTCTTCACCTATTTGAGAAATTTGAAATAGTACAAAAAAGAGAAAATAGTGAAACACAAAGGTGGTGAAGGCAAATCAAAACAAACAAGCAAATAGCTTGAAGAAATACATCAAGTTTGATTGTCACTGATCAAGTTGTAAGTGTGTTTTGTGGTAACGAATCTTTCTTTCTTCTTATCTCAATTATTTCATTTATTTCTTTCATTTTCATTTTTCTAAGCCAACCTTTCTTTTATTTTCCTTTTATTTCCGTTCTATCTCCTACCCTAACCTTATTTTGCAGCCAAAACGCCATTAAGACAGGTTTGATCCAGTTTTGAGTAAGTTCTCTTAAGAACTTGCGATGAGAGAATTGTATGGTAAAAGGCACGCGAGTTATGAGCACAGAATGGGAAATAAAAGCCATATTCTCAGAGTGAAACACGAGTGACTGAGTGGAGTGACATCCTATTTTTCTTGGAGTAAAACTGTGAGGTTTCGTGTGTGTGTGTGTTTGGTGAGGTCCTATTTAGTTTTTAATTTTTTTATTACTTCACTAACCATGTCATAGAATTTTGGAAACGGGTGTCAGGAAGGACAACAAGCCCAAAATCCTCAAACACAAGCACTGATCTGAGAGATGCAAAGGCTATTAAGTAAAGAACTTGAGCCCATTCATGAAAGAATAAATCGGTTGGAAGGGTTACAAGGCAATGTTCAAGGCCTTGGAAGGTAAAACCAATAACAACGCCAAGCAGATTATATGGACGAAAATGATGATAAAGAAGTTGAGGAAATGCTCTGTGATATCAAGGAGGACATGCCCAAATTGATGACAACCTTGATAGCATCCGAGTCAGCATACCACCCTTCAAGGAAAGACTAATCCGAAGGCTTACATGGATTGAAAAAGTAAAGTTGATTATATATTTGAATGCTATAATTACTCAGAGCAGAATAAAGTTCGTTTGGCAGCCATGAAGTTCATTAAGTACGCTCTAGTGTGGTGGATCAATTAACAAGCACTCAGAGAAGAAATGGCGAAAGACTAATCAACACCTGGTACGAGATGAAAGGTATCATGAGATGTAGATTCATACCTGCTATTATCACCGTAACTTGTTTCAATGATTGTAGAATCTTAAGCAAGGAAACAAAAGTGTTGAGGATTACTTCAAAGACATGTAACTTTCCATGATACAAGTAAATATTGATGAAGATCGTGAAGCAACCATGGCAAGATTCTTAGTAGGGCATAATAGAGAAATTAGCGATGTGGTCGAGTTACAACATTATGTTAAACTTGACGAAATGGTTCACATGCCTATGAAAGTTGAGCGGTAAAAAATGAGAATGACAACATCACGATCTAATAACACCATTGGCCCTAAGTGGAACCAAAGCAACACTCGGAAGGTTACACTTTTTCAAATCAAGGAGCAAGTTGAGACGTACAAGCCAAAGCCAACAATAGTGGAAAATGGTCGAGGCAAACAAGTAGATGGCAAGGCACGCTCAAGCGAAATCAAGTGATTGGGACATGATCATATGGCTAATCAGTGTCCAAACCGGAATACTATGTTGCTCTTTGATAATGGAGAAATCACTTCCGACAATGAATAGGAAGTCAAGAAAGAACTCGAGCAAAAAGAAGAGAATATTGAACCTGCTATTGATGGAGAACTCCTGGTGGTGAAATGAATCTTTAGTGCACAAATGGACAAAGAAGAAAAACAACGATAAAACATATTCCATACCCGGTTCCATGTAAAAAACAAGGTGTGTTACATGATCATAAATGGTGGAAGTTGCACCAACGTTGTTAGCACTATTATGGTGGATAAATTGGGCTTAAAAACTTTGAAGCATCCTACACTGTACAAGGTTCAATGGTTGACTGATGGAGGTAAATTAAAGGCCACCAAACAAGTTCTAATTCCCTTCTCAATTGGAAAATATAAAGATGAAGTTACGTACGATGTTATGACCATGAATGCCAACCACATTCTCCTTGGAAGGCCATGGCAGTTTGACAAGAAGACAACTCATAATTGCTACACCAACAATTAATCCTTCAAGCATGAAGGAAAAAAGATCATTCTGGCGCCATTAACACCAAAACAGGTTCAAACTGATTAAATGCACATGAAAATGGGTGTCGAGGCCTGGGAGAATGAACATAATTCTTCCAAAATGCTTGAAGAAGGTTCTAAAGAAAATTCCAAAGGTCATGATGGTTCAGAACATCCTGAAGGAAACTTCCAAAAGACAAGTCTCTATACCAAGGGACATGATGAATCCAAAAGGTGCAAAGGGAGAAATCAAAAGATGTTTGCTTATTCAGAAAAGAAAATGATTAGGAGGAGTCTTTTGACACAACATTTGATCAAAACACATGATGCTAATCCAATTATCCCAGAAATTTCTGATTTTGTTTTGCAAGATGACCCTAAGGGATTGAAGGTTTTAAATGAGAAAGAAAGCAATGATCTATCCACTCTTACAACAAAGGCATCTTCATTAAAGAACAACTTCGATTTGAGGACAAATCACCTTAAAGAAGGGGGATGCTGCGATCCTATTCCACTAGCTACTCATAGTCACCGTTCTTTCATCTTGTTTCACCAAGATGAAGGAATGGGGAGTTTTTACTTACTTTCTCTACATTCTTTTATATCACATGCTTACATTACTTTTAGTTAAGCATGCACGTTTTATACACATCATTCATATTTCTTAGAAGTATGTTATGATTATGTTAATCTTTATGCATCATGAATTCGGGTATTACTATGCATTCCTATATCGTGTATTGCACAAACAATGACATCATGCATGTCTTAGCTAAAGTAAACCACATCTTTACTTTTACTTTAATTTACTTTATTAGTTAAGTATTCATTACATTGTTTCTTATTCGTAGGGCATATAAACCACATGATAAATGGAATGATTGAAGGGTAGCTCATCATTAGCTCGTTTAGCTCATTTCAAGCTCAAACCAACTTAGCCAAAGCTTCAAGCCAATGCAAGCTTCTAACAGCTCCAATAGCTCGAGATAAGCTCAATGACACTTAAAGACAAGCTCACCTAGCTAAGGGAAGTCCTAGCAGCTTAAATCAACTCGAAAACTAAGTGAAGCTCGTCTAGCTCAACTCTCAGCTCAAGTCAGCTCATGCCTAGCTCAAGTAGCTCATATCAGCTTAAGCTATCATACTTAGCTCAACACCTAAAGGACATGTTCTTTCTCCAAGAGACATGGCCGACCAGCATCGAAGGGAACATGTTGGGCGCCAATTGCTTGAAGAGAGACACCATTCAAACCGAAGCATCACCAGCCCTATGCCGAACCAACACAAGCCACCATCACATGCCTTTTCGGCCACCTATTCCTTTATACATGCCCATTCAACATCCTCTTTAGAAAACTGTAAATATGGGTTCAATTTCATTTTGAAAAGCACAACTTTTATATCAATTAAAATCACTTTGTGAGGTTTCTCCCAAACTTGTTCTTTTTAGAATTATTTTGACTTATCAAGCCTTGGCTTGTGACATCACCTATCTTTCTCATTTGATACTTTGGGTTCTTGATTTATTTAATCAACGGGTCCAAGTCCTATCTACCACCCTCAAAGCGATTCTCTTAAGGAACATGTTTATGCTTACATAGCATAGGTTCCTCATTTGAATCCTTTGAATACTATCACTTTCCTTCCATTCCATTTCACCGATTTCCTTTTCCATTTCCTTCACCATATCCAAAACCACCCATTTAAACACTTAACCATTTCATTCATTTCCATCCATTTCCTTCATATATCACCCTAAACACTTTCACACCTTAAACTATCATCACCATTCATCTTCAAAAGGCATTCAGGACACAATGCTTGCTTGCATTCACGGTCGAGATAATCAAAGCTTGTCTCAACAAAAAAAATGGAAAGTTAGAGCGTATCACTCGTATATGAACTAGAACTTCATAAGATAATTAATGTTATTACATGTCAACTGCTAGATATATTTATTGACCTAATGAGAATAATCAAGTCTCATGTACTAGTTGAAAATGCTTTAAATTTGAATTGAAATCTTAAAAGGATAACATGTTAGAGCAAATATATGCAAGTTATGCATGAACACATGATAGTTGAAATTTGTCTAATGATCAAAATTCTCGTAAAAAAAAGTGATTCATCCATCCCACGAAAATTGCCCCTTATTGAATATTTTTAAACTTGACTATAATTATATTAAAGATTTTTAATAATTAAAATTTATAAAATATACTCCCTTCGTGTATATTCATCCATCCCACTATTTGTGTCACATGTTGACTTTTCACGAAGTTTTAGGAAGAAAAAGTTTATATAAGATATGTGGTGTAAAATAATTTGACTAACACATCCGCCTTTAAAAAGTTAACTTTTATTTTTGTTGGGAAACTAAAAATTGATAGAAATGTTAATGTATCTTAAAAAAAGTTGTTGAGTTTTTCAAAGTGACACTTTGACTGAGACAATTTTAAAACACAAATGTGACAACTTTACTTGGACAAAAGGAGTATATTTTGAAAACTACTTAATTAGATGTTATTTTTAAAAAAAATCATATTTTTATCAATAATAAATTTTACAAAAATTATGAGTGAAAGTTAAAAAAAATTGACCTGCAAAAGTCAATAATGGAATAGAGGGAGATTTTTAATATAGTCAAATAATGGAGGTAAATGCTCTTGAAGAGACCTCAAGACATAATTAATAAAAAAAACTCTAAAAGAGTTTGATGTACCTGAAATGAACGAGAAAAGGATGAAACTGAAATTAAAAAATTATCGACAACAATTTTACATATAATATTTATATAAAAATATAGAAAAATAAAAATCTTGTATATAAATCTATCTAAATATATATATATTAAAATAATTGATCAATATAAAAAGACATTTTGAACTTTCAAATATAAAACTTTTGAACCAATAACTCAAATATTTACATGAATTATGTAAGTGTAGTATAAATAAATAGTCATAAGATACAACCGACTTGAATTATTAAGAACTTTTAGTTACCGATTAATGTGATTACTTTATTTATTTTACAATTTATCTTTATTGTGGCCAATCCATCATCCGCGTATGCTCCCATCAATTATTGTGGCCGATTAATGTGATTACTTTATTTATTTTACAATTTTTCATTGGTTGTTAACATACTGACGTGGACAAACTTAATTGATTTTTTTTTAAAAAAATTAAAAAATATAAAATTTATAAAAATATTTCAATTTATAAATAATTCTAAAAATTATAAAAACAATATAGTATATAGAAGTATGAAAAAGGTATTTAAATTTTTAATTGATCCATTGGCTGATTTAAATTTTTAATTGATCCATTAGCTGAATTTTAATTGAATGTGGACGCGGCACAGTCATTTATATTTAATCCATTGGCTTATTTATGTATATTAGATATTATTGAGGTCTAATATGAGACGACTATTCCAACGTAATTTTTTTTTATTTATAAGATCAAAATTTAATTTTTGGATATTATTTAAAAATAATAATTTTTCATCTTATTAGAAAATTTGAAACTTTTAAGACATTCTAAAAATTTATGAAATTATTTCAAATCATAAACTATTTTATAATTATAAATTTTTCGAACAAATTCATAAAAATCTAAAAAAATGTTTACACATGTACAAAAATATTGAAATATATTCATGTATAAAATTTATGTAGTTTATGTTCCAAAAATAATTTAATTATAATAATACAATTAGAAATAAAAAAGTAAATCTTCACCTCTATTTTACTTATTATAAAAAGTAAATAATCATTTAAAAGTTAAAATAAAATAGATTATTTGCTGAAACGAATCGAGTCAATTTATTAATTTCACTAGGCTAGGCAACTTTAGGAACATGATGGGAGAGAAATTCTCTTGATGTCGATGTTTGGACAGAGAAGATAAGGGTCCCACCATTGATGTGAGAGGCATATGGGGCATGCATTGTTTTGCTTGCCTGCCATGTCTTTCCCATTTCATATCATGTCCTATCAAATCAAAATAATGGCGGTGGTGATTCGAGGAAATGGAACGTGGGGATAACCTTTATGTGTTACGTAACGTTCGCAGCATCTGCAATCATGACACCGTAACTGCAATTTAATACTATACCTAAAATGTCGAATAGAAGTCCCTCGATTGGATGGTTGTAGTTAGCACCAAATGGATAGGAAACCACCGGACGATGATGCTTGTAGTGGAGTTGCTTGTATAAGAACTTGTTCTGGTGTAGGTTAGGGCTGTAAACGAACCGAACGTTTAGCGAACTGTTCGTGAACCATTCGGCAGGAAGTTTGTTTATTTATTAAACGAACATAAACAAGATTTTATGTTTGATTAATTAAATGAACGAACATGAACAAAGAACTCGTTTGTTCATTTACATTCGTGAACGTTCAGTAATTCGTTCATTTAAATTTATTCACATATGTATTTTCCACCTAATAGCTCACTATCCATTACATTTCATGGTAGATTGAAAAAAAAAACTCAAAATTACTTTTGCTTCGCCTTCCAAAACATCAAAGACCCCAACCCAGTACGAGCACCACCAAAACATCAAAGACCCCAACCCAGCACGAGCACCACCGAAATGTCAAAGACCAACAGCCATCTCCTTCTCATTCTCCTTCTTTCCTATTCTTTTCGTTGTCGTTCACCTTCTCTTCTCTCTGTTGTTGTTGTAGTTTATGCTCATTTAGTTCATTTGTGTTCTTTTTTCATTTTAACGAACAAATATGAACGAACACGAACAAGCTACATTTCTTAACGAATGAACACAAACAAAAAATCATGTTCGTTTAGTTGTTCGTGTTTGTTCAGTTATAGTTAAACGAACGAACATGGACATACCATCGTTTTGTTCAGTTATAGTTATATTTCAATATTTTTGTACATGTGTAAACATTTTTTAGATTTTTATGAATTTGTTCAAAAATTTTATAATTATAAAATAGTTTATGATTTGAAATAATTTCATAAATTTTTAGAATGTCTTAAAAATTTCAAATTTTCTAATAAGATGAAGAATTAAAATTTTTAAATAATGTTCAAAAATTAAATTTTGATCTTATAAATGAAAAAATTACGTTGGGAGAATCGTCCCATATTAGACCTCAATAATATCTAATATACATAAATAAGCCAATGGATTAAATATAAATGACTCTGCCGCGTCCACATTCAATTAAAATTCAGCTAATGGATCAATTAAAAATTTAAATCAGCCAATGGATCAATTAAAAATTTAAATACCTTTTTCATACTTCTATATACTATATTGTTTTTATAATTTTTAGAATTATTTACAAAATTGAAATATTTTTATAAATTTTATATTTTTTAAATTTTTTTAAAAGAATTCAATTAAGTTTGGCCACGTCAGTATGTTAACAACCAATGAAAATTTGTTATATTGCCACTGTAATGGTTTTTAGTTATACAAGGGTTCACGTGATATGTTTCAAATAAATAGTTTATTTGGTTATAAATTTTTAAATAATGGTTCAATTAAAGATATCATTTAATTTAGAGACTTCATTGATTATTTCCTTTTGACTATAATTTTTAGTTTTTAGTTATAAATTTGTTTAGTCATTTTAACCCTTTTGACTATAATTTTTAACAACCAATGAAGCGAAAGCTTATTTAGTCATTAGTTAATATTTGGCGAAAAAAATTTTCGGCTCGTAAACTTTAATTGTTTAGTCATTTTAACCCTTTATTTTTTTTATTGTGTCCCTTTTGACTATAATTTTTTATTTTAATTTTTAACAATATATTAGCTTAATTTTATTAAAAATTAAAAAAAACATTACAAAAGAAATAAAATTGTAGCAAATAAAAACACATTAAATCTAAATTGAAAAATAAAAAATAAAACAGCATACCAACAAAACACCTCCAATGAGGTTGTAAAACAATCATAAAGATGAAATACCGGAGAAATAAAAGCAATGAACAAGATTTCTCGTCTCTTTCCACTTACATGCTTCAGACTCGAAGTAGGAGTGGTGTGATAAACCATCAATTTTGGAAGCTGCTTTGTCAAACAAGTCTGATTGTATCAGAAAATGAACCACAAAAGGGGATCAATCTATTAAAGATTACTAACAACCCTCAAATCAGAGTCAAAACACCGTGAAAAAACGTATCCATGAATGTATATCTACCACTCAACTAATATTTTATTGCCATTATCTTTTGTTTATTTGAAAATGGAAATGGAAATGTCTTTTAAAGGCCACACTTTCTGCGGATTCTTTTCTACTTTCACCCAAGAATCTCTTCTCTAGATTTTGGATAACGTCATTCCCAAACATTCATGGATTTGGCATTATCAAATGATGAGTTGCTGTCTATTTTCTTGCCAATTATAGTTTACTGGGTATACTCAGGGATGTATGTGATATTAGAGTACTCCTTTGAGAAATACAGGTTGCATTCCAAGGAAGAAGAGATGGAAAAGAATTTAGTCCCAAGAAAGACAGTCATCAAAGGTGTTCTCCTTCAGCAAACCATTCAGGCTGTTGTGTTCTTCCTTATGCTTAAGGTACAAGTTACATGATCTCAGGTTAAGACGTTGAGTTATACACAATTTATATGTCAATAATTAACTTTCTTGCAGATGACTGGGGCAGATTCTGGAGGGCGACCATCTTCCATTACTGAAATAGCTATACAATTTATCATAGCTATGCTGGTTTTGGACACTAATCAGTATTTCAGTCACAGATACATGCACCACAACAAATTCCTATATCGACACTTCCATTCCCATCACCACCGGCTTGTCGTCCCCTATTCATTTGGAGCTCTCTACAGTCATCAACTGGACGGCCTTCTCTTCGACACCGTTGGTGCAACCTTGGCTATTTTGCTGTCTGGCATGTCTCCCAGAACTTCCATTTATTTCTCATGCTTCACCAACATCAAAACAATAGATGATCATTGTGGGATGTTGATGCCTGGAAACCCCTTTCATATATTCTTCTGGAACAATACTGCATTTCATGATACTCATCATCAGCTCCATGGTTCCAAATACAACTTCTCACAGCCATTCTTCATTATGTGGGATAAAATTATGGGAACTTACATGCCTTATTCACTTGAGAAAAGAGCAGAAGGGGGATTCGAAGCCCGACTTGTAAGAGAGATCAACAAGGATGATTGATTAGTAAAAGTTTTATCCAAAATAATTCCTTTGCTTATACAGGGCCCTTGTATCCACTGTTTTGTGGCTTTTATCATTAATAAAGTAATTGCTTTGCAAACAAAAATGTTTAATCCTAAATGAGAAGAATGTTGTTCGAGTGGATGTGAGTTGTAAAAAAGTTTCATCCAGAATAAGGGAATGTTAGGCCTCATGTCACACCCTAAATTAGAGTTTTCGGGTAAATTTGGATTAAATTGTGAAGCTTCAAAAGTTTTGGGATTAGAGTGAAATGTTTGGAAGTTTCTGTGCCATTTTTAATTCCTGAAGAAATTGGAGACTAAATCCTTAATTATACATTTTTAAAATAAATTGATAAAACCTTCCTCTTCTTCGCTTAAAGATTCAACTTCCCCATATTCAAAAAAAAAAAAAAATTGCAGCACTGCCCTTTCTTTTCATTTCCAACTTTCGTTCACTTCTGACCACAATCATGGCTCTTTGATTTCCCACACTAACACTCATTTGTCGCTGACTATGGCGGTTGTAAATTTTTTAATAACATATGTTATTGTGAACATAGTGGTCGTGGATATCGAGGTTTCAGACGATGTCGCTACCGCTATATAACGGTTGTTGTTACGGTTGCGAATCATTATTTAAATCCCTATTTCGGCTAACAAATATCAAAAAATTAAAAGAGTATAATCATAATAATAAATATTGAAAAATAAAATGGGACTCTAATAACAAGTGTTGAAAAAAAATTAGACCCTTTTTAACAAGTTTTGGAAAAGAAATTTGAATTTTAAGAGTTGACCCCTGATAATAAATATTGAAAAAAATGGACTTTTAATAACAAGTATTGAAAAAAGTGGGCTCATAATAACAAGTATTAGAAAAAGAATTGAATTTTAAGAATATGCTCGTATTAAGAAATATTGAGAGAAAAATTGGTTATAACAAATATTATAAGAAAAAAAATTAAATTTTAAGAGTTGACTTCTAATAATAAATATTAAAAAAATTAAGCTTATAATAATAAATATTGAGAAATAATAAGACCCCTAATAATAAGTATTAAAAAATAGGCCCTATAAATAATATAAAAATATGTTTTATAAGTTAATTCACGTTAAAAATTATAGGCCCTAGCCAGTTGCCCCTCCTACCCAGGCCCAGATACAGCATTGACGTCAATTCAATATTTAGGATATGTTTGGGTCAGGTACGATCAAACATTGGTTCTAATCGTGGAACAACTTCGACTCAAGATTAATTTCGTAATACCGTAACAAGTGTGTCTTGTTTGTGCTAAAATATTTTCTGCAATAAATTCTTGAATTATGTGATTGTTATTATTGTTATTGTTATGCATGTATTGTGAGTTCAGGGTGTAGAATTACTAAGGTAACGTACCCTAATTTTTATAGGCGTATTATCATTTGATTATGTGTGATATGTATGCCTACACTATTCCGTGTAAATGCTTGAATATGATGAACCTGATTGAATAGTCGGTTTGACCGAATAATTTATATTATCGAATAGTTTACGTTTCTGAATAACTCATATTTCTGAATAATCTGTATATTTATATTGTTACTATTCTGAATATGTACGTCTACTTTGTCTGTCCGGATATAATGAACTTCTGAATAATATATATGTTTTGTAATCTGAAAGTCTAGTACATAGATTTTATAATCTGAAAGTCTGGTACATATATATTCTATTATGAAAGACTAACATCTCTGTCCCGGAAGACTAACATCTTTGTCATATTCTAAAAATCAGTTTGTATAGCATTATGCACTCTGTATAGGAATACAATATGAATACAATTACAGTTTACGCGTTAAAATGACTAAACCACAAAATTAAGGACTAAAAAATCTTTCTACCTTTATTTGACAATATGAATGACTTGTGAGTTCAATATTTAAGCTTTGTTAGCAATAAGAGAATTACTTATAGTAGATTATATTAATAGTTGATAGCAGAATGTACTAGTTGATTTGACCAGTGAATTACATTAGTTGATTTTATAAAAATTTTGATAAAATTAATTGATAACTGATAATTATTTAATCATTTAAACAAACTAAATGACATACAAAGATATGATTATTTTTTAATACATGTTTGAATAGTTTATCTGTATTTTGCATATATTAATTAGATTATGAGAATTAATTTTTAATATAACATTATTGAACATATTTGAAGCATATGTATTAATTATATATATATAACAAAAAATATTTATTTAAATGATATATGAGAATATGTTTTATTTCAAAAGCATGTTTAGTTGTTAAAAAGGTATATTTTGTTAGAGCATGTGAATGATGAAGCCCAGATATTTCTGTTATCACAGCTGGCCCACAACAATTTTGATTACAGCTGGCCCGTTGAGCAGTTAGTTTTTCTGTTAGTATTTTGTGTATAAATAAGCTGAATGGGTTGAGACCCAACACAACCTTTTTGTAATCAGATAGAATTAATAAAAAAAGCAGCCCATTTTCTCTATATTGCATTCTAGGGCTTTAACCTTTTCTTTTCCCTTTTTCCTTCGTTTCTTGCCTCAATCGTCCTCTCCGATCTATCTTCGCCGTGTCTTGTCCATCACTGCTAGTTCAACATTGGTATCATTCGCCGTCGATCTTGAGGCCGTCGACCTTGTCGTGTCTTCCGCTGCCGATCTTGTTGCTCCGATCTGACGCTGCTCTCTCATTGCCGTTCTTGCATCGATCTTGCTCAGATCCTATTTCGATCTTGCTCCGGCAGTTCCTATCTTGTTTCGATCTTGCTCAAGCGGTTCCGAGTGTGGCGAGCGTTGATTTGTGTTGCTGTTCTTTCTTGTGCAAGTATGGTGGCTCCACCTGATTCCACTGGCACCGATTCGCCAACGGTTCCTAGTAGTGATGAGTTTACTTCTCAGATGTTCTCAAACAAGAGAATTAATGTCTGTTTGGATGACTCTAATTTTTTGTTATGGAAGCAGCAGGTCATTCTAACCATTCGCGGACTTGGATTGGAGGAGTTCATTGACCCAGAGGTGTCTAAACCAGTGAAGTTCATACAAAGAGCAACTGGTGATCGGATTGTGAACCCTTCCTATACTCAGTTTGTGAAGAGGATAGTTCCTTGGCATCTTGGCTGCTTTCAACGGTCAGCTCCGATATCCTTCTTCAGTGTCACGTTACGTTTTGAAAAATTTTATAAAATCAAGCAGTTGCCACCATTTTTTTTTTTAAGTGTGATTGGATCATTCTTAAAATAAGAGTATTTTGATAAAAACGTTTTATTTATCAAAATAACGTTTTGGTTCACGGAAAACAAAGAAAACATGTTCGGGGTTGGTTACGTATGAGAAAGGGTTAGCACCCACAACATCCAAAAAATGGTATCTAATTGATTTTAAAAAATGTTTTAAAAACTGGAATTTGCAAGTTCACAAAATTTTGATTTATTTGTGCGCTAAATGAATATAAATCTATTTAAACAACCTTATCGCCCGAGAAATGAACTTTAATCACCGCCAACACTCCTAGCTTTAACCCATCCATCCCGTTTGATAAGACATCACAATAATTAAGTTTTTACTTTTTAAAACAAACCAGAGAGAAGAGTGTATTATCGTTTTTTAGAATTTAGTTTTTAAACCCTAAAGTAACATCTACATTTATTTTAACTATTAAGTTTAAATACAATTAAGTGTGTTTTATTGAAAATGAAAAATGTTTTACAACACACACGTCTCTATTCTATATTTTAAGTCCCAATTCCTAACGTTTAACACACATACATATATATACATACAAGTACAAAAACTTAAATTAAATTAACTATCAAAACAATTGCTAAAATAAAGAAAAAGGCAATTAATTTTATTTATATAAAAAACTGTATTATGGACTAAATTAAAAGAAAACCAAATGTAAGGGATAATTTGAAAACAATTTAAAATTTAGTGCCGAATTGAAAAGAAAAAGGACGAAATTGAAACAATTGAAAACAAATGTGTTGCGGTATAAGAGCGAGATAATGTGCGCGGGTTATATCCGGGTTCGGGTTGGGTCAAACGGGTTGGTATATATAGCCTTTATCATAAACATATTTCATTTTTCACCTCTCCTCAAAATGGATCAAAACCGGCTCTCGTTTTTTCTCTGAAGACATTCATCGTGTTCTTCATGAATTGAAGAACACAACGATAGCCTGCCGTGACGACTGCCGTTGTCGGAGGTGAAATTCCCAGAAACCTAGATTCCGGCGACCTCAAAATTGCGTTTTTCCACCGTAGTTATATTGAAGCCAAATCAAACGGTGTTTTAAAGGTAAAATCAATTCCCCTTTTCTTTATTAAATTTGAAACAAAAAGAAAATAGATAGAAAGTGTTACCAGAAACTTGCTTCTCTTATTGCTTGAAACTTTGATTACAATCTTTGCTTGCTGGCCTTACAACTTTCGAATGCTAATTGAAAATGTGTATGCATCTAGTGTATGTTTTCTGTGATTGTTGTGTGTGTTACAAAGAATTACAGTGAGGTTTATATAGCTATTGAAATGCTTGGATTACAAGAACAAATCCCTAATTTCTTCCCTGGATTATCTTCTATTTGATTCAGATTGCTTGATCTTTGCCAAAGGCTTTAATTTAGGGATTACCCTTTTCTATTTTGCTTTTGATTTGGTTCCAGCTAGGGCTTCAAATTAGAAATTTAATTCCCTTATGGTTTTATCTTGAATTGTTAGGCTCCAATTTAGGGATTTAACCATTTTTTTCTTTGTTTGCATATTTCTGATGACTCGAACGATGCTGACGAGAAACGGTTCATGGTGGAAGTGGTGCGGATGCAACTCAGGTATACGCCGGAGAAGACGGAACGAACGGCTGAAGCTGAAACGTTGTGTGCGTGGCTGCCACACGCGAGTGATGATCCGCGTCTTTGCTCTAGAGCGGTCTGGGCCGTTCGATTGCCCTTGGATCAACGGTGATGGGGACGCGGTGCGATAACTCCCTGCTAGCGTGATCTGCACCGTTGGATCAACCCTTTGATCTAATGGTCATGCTTCAGTTGCGCATAAAGAGAAAAGGATTAGGGTTTTTGGTTATAAACGAGCCAGCAAGCCCTTGTATAATGAAAACAATAGACTCTATGCATTTTAATGAACTCTAAATTATATCTAATAGATCCTTTATTTTATTTGAATGGGTTATCTATTTTATTTTTTGGGGTTTTGATAACTAGCTATTATATTAACTACTAACTAAGATACTAAAAATATATAACCTATGTTAATTGTTACTACCATACTATACTAATTATAATACAATAAGCATATTATATGGCGCCTAAAAGATTTTCATTAATTAACATAAGGCACTTGTAATATAAAACTGAAAATGACATAGTTAATACAATGAAAGTAAATAAAGTTGGGTGAAAATTCATTGACAACAGCTGCCCCCCTTTGGTCATTTCGGTGAAACATGAATAGAGCAAAGAACAAAAGGCACTGATTTTCACCAATTACCAAACCGTCGATGCCTAAAAAAGATAGGTTCTATTCTCCTTGTGCTTGAATAGATATACGGGTTCCATTATTCAAATGGCCAAACAGATAGGTGGCTTCTATTCTCCAAATGTCTGAATAGATAGGCATGTTATATTCTCCAAATGCCTGAATAGATAGGCGAGTTCTATTCTTCTTGTGCTCGAATAGATAAGTAGGTTCTATTCTCCTTATGCTTGAATAGATACGCATGTTCTATTATCCTCAAGCTTGAATAGATAAGCAGATTTCATTCTCCAAATGCCCGAACAGATGGGCAGGTTCTATTCTCCTCATGCTCGAATAGATAAGCAAGTTATAAAGGATTTCATCCTCATTATGCTTGGATGGATAAGCGGGTTCCAAAACCTGTCAAAAACAAATACAAATGATCCAATTAAGATGCATATGCCCTTAGGGATGCCTAGTCATGAATGGATGTTTTATTTCTTTTGCTCTTTTTCTTAACAATTTTTTTCAAGCGATTGACACAGAAGACACTGTCAAGTTCCAGGAAACTCGGATTATATTACCTCAAACATTTTCTCAACTCTGCGACAGATGGTTAGTGTCTGTTTTGACCTATCCCATCAGAAAATACAATATAATTTCTTTTCATTTCTCTACATTGAATGGCTTTGTACCAAGAAAGCTTGCAATAACTCATCTTTCAATTCTAGTTGGCTTCACCAATTTCTTGTTGTTAAAATCCCATCGACCATTCTTTGGAAAGAAATATTTAACCTTGATAACTATACGTCCTTCGATCTAGGTGAAATTAGAGTTTAACAAAACATCACCATGTTGTACCATAGGTTTAATACCCTATTCTTTTCCTGTGACTTCTGCCTCTTCCTCCATGGAAGCTCTTTGTGAAGTGTATAGCGTTGCTAGGACACCTAAAAGTGAAACTCCGTGGGGATTTATGGGGAATGCATTGGCTTGCCATCATTAATGCATGAGAAATCATTTGAAAGTTGCAAGTGTATGCTAGATGATTGGCAAAATAATCATAGATAGTCATCTCTATTATCTCTGCTTTACTATTCTTATTCTTAATACTTCTTTGCTTCATATGATCTTTGCACATCTGCTCATTTAATCCAGTTACCATGTACTCTTGGTTGGAAGGACTAACTTTATCATCATATTCTTCAACACTCATTTAGCCTTTGTCAAATTATCATTGTAGTTGATACATCAATGTTCAGTGACAGGCTTCCTAGAATCCTGATGTTCTTCCAATGTCTCATATCCTAAACTATTTCCTCCAATGTCTGTAAAATTGTTCTCATTGTTGTAGGAAACAAATTATCTCGTGTAAGCATCTCTATTTAGCAACATGCCGTCTTAAGGTAATGTCAAAGCATCCCTTGAGGGTCCTCCACAGAGATTTGCAGCAAAACCTAGTTCCATCTTGAATTCCTTCACAAGTTTGTTGCTCTTTATGCCCTAAGCTCCAAATTTGACCATGGAATACCTCATAGTTCCAACACTCTTCTAAACAAATTTCAAAGTAATGCTCAAAAATATTTTGTATATTTCAAGTGATGCCAAATTTTAATTCTCATTTCAATGCAAGATGTTTTATGGAAAGATGTCAAAAGAGGAAAAGAAAAGGTCTTCACAACAAAATTTTATTAGTATTGTGACAAACACAAAAAGAATTTACAAGGAAAGGAATAATCATTTAGATATCAGAAACTAAAACTCCTCTTGTCATGACTTCGTAAGATGCCTTGGATGTCAGCTACGCTATGCAGACCTTGGAAATAATGATTATGTGGAAAGATATGAAACTTCCAGGTATAGAATCCCCAAGATTGATTTGTAAAAGGACTACCTTTGCAAATTATCTAAGCTGGCCTTTACGGGTTTTCATCTCAGATCCTTTTTTGGTTTCTAAACGTCTTTTTCGGGTTTTATTTTGAACCCTCTTTTTCTTTTCTTTCCTTTTTCCTTTTTCTTTTTTTCCTTTTCTTTCCTTTTTTCTTTTTTCTTCAAACATAATACTTTTTAACCGAGTCTGAATTTATCGAGTTTCGGAGTTCGTCTCCATCTATTTCGGCTAAAATTAATGCTCATTCTGAGAAAACCTTTGTTACAATATAGGGTCCTTCCCAATTTTGTGCCCATTTTCCTCGAGAATCGCTTTGGATTGGCAGCTTTTTCCTCAACACCAAATCCCCATCTTTGAATTCTCTTGGGTGAACTTTCTTCTCGTGAGCCCTTATCATCCTTTTTTGGTACATTTTCCCATGACACAACGCCTTTAACCTCTTTTCATCAATCAGATTAAGTTGGTCATATCTTGCCTACATCCATTATGCCTCTTCTAATTTTGCTTCTATTAAGACACGAAACGATGGTATCTCAACCTCAATGGGTAGCACAGCTTCTATCCCATATGCCAATGAGAAAGGTGTTGCCTCAGTGGAAGTTCTTACTACGGTTCGATAAGCGTATAAGGCAAACGACAGCTTCTCATGCCAATCTTTATAAGTATCAGTCTTTTTTGCAATTATCCTCTTAATATTCTTATTCGCAGCCTCCACTGCCCCATTCATCTTTGGGCTATATACCACAGAATTATGATGTTTGACATTGAACTGCTCACAGACTCCACTTATCATCCTATTATTCAAATTAGAGGCATTGTCAATAATTATCCTTTTAGGCAAGCCGTATCGACAGATGATTTCCTTTTTCAAAAACTTGTAAATCGTGGATCTGGTGACGTTTGCATACGAGGCTGCTTCTACCTACTTCGTGAAATAATCAATAGCTACCAGGATAAAACGATGCTCATTTGATGCCTTAGGGCGAATCTGACTGATGACATCAATGCCCCACATGGAAAAAGGCCAAGAGGTTGTTATAACATAAAGAGGTTGAGGTGGTGTATGAACCTTTTCAACATAGATTTGGCACTTGTGGCATTTACGAGAATAGATGATACAATTGCCTTCCATAGTTGACCAATAATATCCAAGATGAATAATCCTCCTAGCCATGGTAAAACCACTAGGATGGGTTCCGCAGACTCCTTCATGAACTTCTTCTACAATTGATTGAGCCTCTTTTGCTCCCACGCATCTTAGAAGCACTTGATTGCGACTTTTTTGTATAAAATCTCTCCATCAAGGGCATACCCTAAGGCCATTTTCCTGATCATTTTCTTTTCATTCTCTGTAGCTTGCGGTGGGTATTGCTAGAATTTTACATATTACAAGATGTCATGGTACCATGGCAATCCATCCATCTTTTCTTCCACATCATAACAATGAGCTGGAGAGTCTAGCATATGTAACCTAATGGGCATCCTCTCAGAACCCTCACTTACTTTAAACATGGTTGATAAGGTGGCTAAAGTATCAACCATTTAGTTGTCTTCTCTGAGGAGATATTTGAAAGTGATCTCATCAAATTCTTTGATCAACTCAAGGACCAACTTGTGGTATTCTACCAACTTTACATCTTTTGTCTCCTATTCGCCACGTATCTGATAAATGACCAATGCGGAATCCCCAAAGACTCTTAGGGTATGAATTTTCCTCTTTATAACCTCTCTTAGACCCATTATACAAGCCGCGTACTCTACCATATTATTAGTGCAGAAGAACTTCGAATGATTGGTAAAAGGGTAATAATCTCCTTCTGGTGAAACCAAAACTGCCCCTATACCTCGCCCTAACGCATTTGTTGCACAATCAAAGTTCATAACCCAAGATTCTGTTGAAGCCTCAACATCTTCTGAGATACACATCAAGTCTTCATCAGGAAAATTACAATTTAATGCTTCATAATCATCACAAGCGCGACTTGCCAAAAAGTCAGCTATAACACTCTATTTTATCGTTTTTTGGCTTACATATTGGATATCAAATTCTGACAATAACATTTTCCAACGCGCTAACCTTCTTGATAGAGCCGAGGCCTCCATCATGAACTTCAGTGGGTCCAACTTCGAGATTAGCCACTTAACATGATAAAGCATATATTGTCTTAGCCTTTTAGCTGCCCAAACCAAAACACAACATAGTTTTTCAATCAACGAATATCTGGTTTCACAATCAGTGAATTTCTTGCTCAAGTAATATATCGCATTTTCTTTTCTCCTAGTATCATCATGTTGCACTAACACACAACCCATGGAATTTTCATAGACCGTTAGATACAAGGTCAGTGGTCTCCCTAAAATAGGTGGTACTAATACTAGAGGATTACTCAACTGTTCTTTGATCTTTTCCAAAGCCGCTTGACATTTTTCATCCCATGTTCCTGGGTTATTCTTCCTAAGTAACCTAAACATTGGATCGTACTTTTTCAGTTAACTGAGAAATGAAACGTGCAATGTAATTTAATCGTCACAGGAAACGTCGAACTTCCTTTTGTGTTTGAGGTGGGGGAGTTCCTGTATGGCTTTTATCTTATCATGATCAATCTTAATTCATTTTCTACTCACAACAAAACCCAATAACTTCCCAGATGTGACCCCAAATGTGCACTTAGTCGGGTTGAGCTTCAACTGGAACTTTCTCAGTCTTAGGAAGAGCTTTTCTAAATTGACCAAATATTCTTCCTCAGATCGAGATTTGGCGATCATATCATCGACGTATACCTCTATTTCTCTATGCATCATATCATAGAAAAGGGTGACCATGGCCCTTTGATATGTTGTCCCTACATTCTTAAGTCCAAAGGGCATCACTTTATAGCAAAACGTTTCGCAAAAGTTGTCTTTTCCATGTCTTGTAGGCACATCTTAATCTGGATATACCCGAAGAAACCATCCATAAAAGAGAAGAGTGAATGTCCAGCTGTATTGTCAACTAAAGTGTCAATATGTGGGAGCGAAAATTGTCCTTAGGACTTGCCTTATTGAGGTCTCTATAATCAACACACATTCGTACTTTCATATCTTTCTTCGGTACTAGGACAATATTTGCCACCCATTCCAGATACTTGGCTACCTCAAAGAATCTAGTATCGTATTGCTTCTTTACCCCATCTCTGATCTTAAAGAGAGTTTCAGCCTTCATTCTTCTTAGCTTTTGCTTTACAGGTTCACATCATTCCTTTATATAGAGCATATGTATGACGATGTCGGTGTCAAGGCCGGGCATATCTTGATACGACCAAGGAAAATATCTTTAAACTCTTTCAAAAGCTCAATCAGACTTTTTCTAGTTTTGGCCGTGACGGTAGTACCAATCTTCACCTCTCACTTTTGTTCTTCGGTACCGAGGTTTAATATTTCTAGCTCATCTTTATGTGGTAGAATCTGATTTTCCTCTTATTCTACCATTCTGAGCATATCACTGGTACATCATATTCTCCTCCATCGTCTATATTTCCAACTTCTTCCAAGCATAGAGGCAATTCAAAGTCAACCTTGAAGTCAGACCTAGATTCATTTATGCCACTGATATCTGAAGACCTAAAAAAATAGGCAAAAGATATATACAAAGAGAAGAAACAAAATGAATTGAATGTTTTTATACTTTAAGGTTTTCATTTAGTTTTGGTTTATTTATGAAAAGAAAGTTTGCCATACAAGATTTAAGGGAATGCATCTTTTATTAAATTTAAATTAAAAAGTTTGACATAGGCCCTTTACATAAGATTCCCTATTGTCTCTGGGCCTAGAGCAAATGGGTTGGTTTTGAGAATTACTCTGAACATGTCTTAAAGACTACATTAATTTCTTTAGCAGTCCAATTGTCAAGCTTAGAGCAAGGGCGGATCATTGACAGGTACTGGCTCTCTTCTTCTTCTTCTTCAGTCACAGCGTTAATACTTAACTTTTTAAACGCTTCACATAGAGCAGTCTCTCATTTTTCTTCATCATTAATTGGGGCACTTGGATCCAGCATGCCTCCAAATATAAAGTTATAGCTCAGGGGAGGGAATGTCATCGGCTCCCACTCAATCTCTTATCCCTTCAATCTAGCTCTTCTCATCTCTTGATGCTTTCTGATTTCGGCATTTCTTTGCCATTTGTTGGGCTTAAAACCCAAGCCAAGCCGATCTTTTTTCACTGGATTACTACAGGATACAACCTCTCTTGATGTCTATTTCCAAATCCTTTCCCAAGCGTTTGTTTTACCTACATCTTCGTACAGCTTGACAATTCTGGTTCTGGCACCTTGCTCCCTTTAGTGACAAAGGTTGCATTGACTAGCTTCAATATCCTGAAATGACACTCGAGCACACCCTCATCGATCTCAATGAAGAGTGCATCAGTAGTTACTGATGCAATGATTTCCTCAACTGCACCGATAATTATTAGTTGACCATCGATCACGAACTTCAATTTCTGATGTAAAGTTGATGGGACCGCTCCTGTTGTGTGGATCCACGGGCGCCCAAGCAAATAGCTGTAACTAGGTCTTATATCCATAACCACAAATTCAACATCGAAGGTCGTTGGTCCAATTTGCAATGACACGTCGATTTTCCCTATCACATCCTTATGAGTTCCATCAAATGCTCTAACCGTATTTTGATAAGTTCTCATATGAGAACTATCTATTGGAAGCTTCTTCAATGTGGCTAGCGGTAGAACATTCGGCGTCGACCCATTATCAATTAAAACTTCAGGTAACATGTGCTTTTACATATGGTAGTGATGTGTAAAGCCTTGCACAATCCCCTTCCTTCACCCGGTATTTCCTCATCATTGAATGAAATGAAGTTGTTGACAACAATCTTTAACAAGGCCTCACGGTGGCCCTCAGAACTTAATAACAGAGAAAGTATAGAAATTCGAGCCGAGAGCTTGTGAAGTTGCTCCACGACACTGTATTCATTGTGTTTTAAAATCTTCAAGAATTCTTGAGCTTATGATTCCTTCACAGGCTCGTGCTATGCTGTCGATTTCTCTTTGAAGAAATCTCTATTATCTTCTTTCTCAGGTTCTTCCGCAGTAGCTTTCCTTTGCGCTGTATCTCTATCCTCTACTATCGACTGGGAATAGAGCCTTTCACTCCTCGTGAAACGGCTCACCTTATTGACTGGTTCTTCTTTATCTTGACTAGATGTTTCTCTCGGAGTTGCCACCGTACAAGCGTAATTCCAAAGAACCTGCTTGTTATCCTTGTATGGAAACGGGGTCAGCGCCTTAATTATAAGCCGCGAGGTTACACCCTTTGTTGGCTCACATACTCTTTTTTTAGCCTTAATAACTAAAGGCTTCATTCCAGGATAGTCTCTTTTAGAGGGTGACTCCTCTGATGTACATATGTCCAACATGCATTTCTTGTCTTCTTTTTCAAAGAACTCAAGTTCTTTTTCATTCATCTTGTCTTGAACCAGTTGCCTAAACTCTAAGCAACAATCAATCTCATATCCATAATTCATGTGGTATTTACAGTACAATTCGTCTTCAACTTTCAGCTTCTGGCTCCTTCTTCTAGCATCTCTACTGCCACCATTTGAACCCATACCCACTTAATGAGAGTTCTAACTTCAGCAACACATTCATTAACCACCTTATCCTCATCCACTATGATTGCATTCATGTCTGCCTTTTGATGATTTGGAAGAGGGTTTCCCTTATCTTCTGACGTATCGAATAATAACATCCCTGATTTTTTTAAGTCATCCACCACCATTTTGAATGCAGTACAATTTTCAATGGTATGCCCCCTAAGTCCTGCATGGTATTTACATTGTGCCTTCTCATCATACCATGTGGGTATGGTAGTGAGAATAGGGGAACATGTCTTGGCAGCACCATATGGGATTTGACTAGTTCATCAAACAGTTCTGCATATGTCATTGGAATAGGATGAAATATGGTTTCGAGCTCCATTGATATCTTCGTTCTTCCTTCGGATGATTTGTGACTGTTGGAGTTGTGGTCTAAACGTTGGGTTTGTTGAAGATTACCCCTTTTGAGTAACTGAGGTTGTAGACATTAGTTGCATTTACTCCATTGTCTTTCTTTCTGTATGGTTTCTTTGTTTCCCCACTATCTAACCTTCCGTTTTTCATGGCCGCAAGGATTAACTCTCCATTTATAAGCATGTCTGCGAAACTCTTTGTGGCATGATTAAGCATACGGTCATAGAAAGAACCCTTTAATGTCTCCACGAACATTGGGGTGATCTCACTTTCTAGTAATGGTGGCTGGACTTGGACAGCCATATCCCTCCATCTTTGCGCGTACTGGCGGAAGCTCTCATGATGCTTTTGCTCCAATCCTTGTAGAACTTAAACAGGTTAGAATCATGTCTGAAACATGCTTGGACTGCTCACTGAAGGCTCTGGACAAATCTTTCAATGATCTGATGTTAACTAGACTTAGCCGCGTGTACCAACGTTCAATTGACCCTACTAGACTATCTTGGAAGCAGTGGATAAGCACATTCTCATTCTCAAGATACATCGACATTTTCCTGCAATACATAGTTAGATGTGCTGCAGGGCACGTAGTTCTATTATATTTTTCAAAGTCAGGAACCTTGAACTTTGGTGGTACTACCAGATCAGTCACTAAGCTTAAATCCTCGACATCCACTCCTCCATATATACCTCCTTCTTGGAAACAATTAATCATTCCCTCCAGCTTCGTATAACGATCTTCCTATTTCTTTTCAACTTCCACCTTGTCGGCAATTTCATTGAGATCAGGCACCTCAATGGCCTCCTCAGAGTTTATCTTCCTATCATTTCGTGCCGAAGGCTCAGAAAAATGTGGAGAAATCTTGGCCTTAGAGGATTGAGCTTCTCATTTTATGCTTGGATGAACGAAGGCCATCCCTTGAAATTTTGGCACAGCATTTGCTTCCTCACCCGCTTCCACTGTGCCTGGGTCCTTAAAGCCTAACATGGTTGCAGTTGAACCAATTGTCTTTTGATGAACCAACTCTATATGTTGCTTCAGATCCATCTCCAGTTTGTCTAACTTCTCCTGTGTGCTCTTATGGTTGCTTTCTAAGGCCATCACTTTGTCTTCCATTGCTCTGGCTTGAGACCGAGTACTGTACTTGTGGTTTGTTTTTGCTATTTTGATTTTTCTATCATTTTTATTTAAGTTAGATTTTTATTATGTCATGTATGGATGCATAAATGTAAACACCAAATACAAAGAAAAGCTATGAAACACAGAATAATAGAATGCAAATGCATGAATGCAAGCGAAGGGTCGTCAATTCCATGAAACATCTGCTCAAGATACAACTCTTTTATTAAATATGAAATGGTATTTATTACATCAAATTTCATTTACAAATATTTTTAAGTCTGAACTCCTAGTTCCTTGATTTCTTCAATGAGCCACATGAACCTCGGTCCCACTTCTCCAACTGGCTTGACATATTGACGAAGAGCTGCAGCTTCAGTAGCTGACATCACCACGTGTCAAGCCACATCTTGTGCCTGGGTCATGACAGTCCTATCAAACTCATCATATTCTTGAAATCTTCTAGCAACGTCTCTAAGACGAGTGAACCAATAATCATTACCTCCGTCAGCTATGTCTTCAAGGACCAAGATCTTCGTCCTATATTCCTGGATGTTGTTATCCATTCCTTCAACCTGTTTCTTCAAGGTATCATTTTCACTTAGATAGGCCTGAAGTTCGATAAAGGTGTGATGATTCTGAAGTCTGTGCAACGAGTTGTTTAGATCATTTATTTTGGCTTACATCTTAGCAACACAAGCCTGACTCTACTTCAGCTTCGCACTGGACTGGTCATTTGCCTTCTGCAACTCAAATAAGCGAATATCATTGTCGTGGGCTTTCCTTTTCCATGCAGCCACGCTTTCTTTCTCACTTTCATGAACCCGTTTTCCATTTTCATTTTCAGTTGCTAGTTTACCCTTATTATTCTCTTCAACAAGGAATCGTCTATATTTCTCAACCTCACGCCTTCCTCGTTCATTTTCTTTCCTTACAACATGCTTGATTTCTTGCTTCCACTGTTCTAGAGTCTTTCTCAGACTAGCATCTCGAATAGTAGTTTGGAGCTTGAGGAAGTCAACCTTTTAAACCTCAAACTTCTTTTCTAGATCTTCATACAGCTTCACTACTCGCTTTGTCTCCCCTTTATACTTTTCAACATTGAGGCCTGACTCAAACTTGTCTCTTTGGTTCTGCTCTTGTAAGGCTTCTATCTCTAGCTTAGTCATTCTTAATTCTTCTCTTAGGATGTCAGCTTCATGGGGACTACCTTTAAGTGTTCTTTTAGAGATTTGGCTTGTCTAGGCGTAGATGTTATGACTTTGTCATTTACTCTCGTATGCCTCCAAATATCATAGTCTGGGGTGTACATGCAATGACTATCAGATTCTAACTTCATATAATAACAGTGGTTCCGTGCATCACTGATTGTCTGAACCTTCTGTCTGAACTCTCCTTGGAACTCGAATTCTAATTAGCCAAGACCAGTAGTGAATGGGATGAACTGCCGAGACCCAAACTGACGAGATACTAGCAAATGAGCACATCCAATTCCTCCCCACAAACCTAGCAACATTAGAAAGCTGAAATCTCCACATTTGTACAGAAGCTTAGTATAACCCATCCAAGGAACCCTTCATCTAATATCTTCATCACGTCGATCCCTGAATATATCAATCCATTTATTCTTCTTAACAACAGGCCACTCCTTTGCTAAGAATTCTCAAAGAGGTGATAAGTTCGGGGAAAATACATTTGATAAGACCAATGTTGGGCATTTCCAGAAGTAACTAAGAGCCCAAACTTGCAAAAGCGGAGCACATCCTCCAAAACAGACACCTTTAACCTTTCAACAGGCATTGGGGGAAATGAAAGTCTTAGCAAGTACAACTGGCATCGGATTGACTCCTCTCTTTAACTGTTCAAGAAAATCAAGTAATGCCACATCAATATTCCCTAGAACCTTCGAAAAGATGACTAAACCATAGATTACAATGGTTAAAAGATCAACTCTCTTTTCCCTGTCAGGGTGAATTGAAATTATACCTCTAATGCTTGACCAAGGGAAATTAAATGTGCCTCCTCTCTTTCATATCAACCCCTTGACCCAACCATCATTCATACCAGTGAATGTTTGAAGCTTTGCATGTGGGTTTTTGTTTTTAGTAGGCTTGGCATAGACCTATTTCTTCTTCACTTTGCATAGGTTGAAAATGGCTAAGTACTCCTCAAATGTAGGAATCATATCTTCTTTATTAAAAGTGAAGCAGCAATACCCTGGATTCCAGAATTGAACCAATGCTTTCCGAAGCTGTTCATCGACCTTCACGTACAAGAGATAGGCTATGCCACCATAGACTTCATGGAACAACTGCTTATTCTCATAATCAAAGTGCTCTCAGATTTCCCACAATTCTTGCACATTGTTCTGTTTGATACTGATGCGGGCATATTCTAAAGTCTCTGTCTCATGATCAACTATTAGACTATCTCCAAATATTCATTGATTCACCTCAAACCAATGTCTTACCTTTGCATTATCATCTTCACTTTTCAAAATCCTTCCGTCCATAACAAGAGCTTTTCAAAGTTAAGCAATAATTTAAAGAATCAACCCCTTCTAAATATGTAATGATGCTACATGAATGGATATGCAAAACAAAAAGACAAGGGAAATGAATATTACAATAGAGAAAATACAGAGAACTCAAAATAATTTCACAAACAAAATCGAGAAGCACATTCCAACACTCTAAGACATGTCTCATTTCATTACTAAAATCATAGGCTTTCCGCATGGCTCTATTGAGGTGGGCTCTAAGTTCTCAAACAGTTGAGTTCTAAAAGGTACCCGAGTTGTCCTTGTTGTCCCCTACTAAGGGTAGCAAAGCCTATGGTTCTCACCCATTACAGGTTTCAAACGAACCAAGTTCATCTCGGGAGGACTCACTTCCTAAGTCTTTTCGAAGAATCAATATCCTTATGAAGAAATGAGACATATGAGTCCCGAAGGTACTTGCTAGGCTCATACAGAGAATCAATATTCTAACATAAGCAAAGCGTTTTCCCCTCCCTTAACAATTGGGTGGCGCTCGGGAATAGAGCTTTTTGTAATATTTTTTTTAAAATGCGTAAAATAGAATTTCATTCATTAAGTTGAAAAATAAATTGAAACCTTTGTAAACTTGCAGATTCCTTTTTCTAAAAACATTTTGAAAACAATTTGTGGCCTGACTCTCTTTTGTTTTTTAGAAAAAACCAAAATGTCCCCAGCGGAGTCGCCAAACTGTCGCAACCCTTTTTAGGAGGTCTTGACGTTTTGGAAAACTTCATAAAATCACGGAGGCACGAGTGATGATCTGCGTCTTTGCTCTGGAGCGGTCTGGGCCATTCGATTGCCCTTGGATCAACGGTGATGGGGACGCGGCACTATAACTCCCTGCTGGCGTGATCTGCACCGTTGGATCAGCCTTTTGATCCAACGGTCCTGCTTCAGCTGCGCATAAAGACAAAAGGATTAGGGTTTTTTGGTTATAAACGGGCCAACAGGCCCTTGTATAATGAAAAAATGGACTCTATATATTTTAATGAACTCTAAATTATATCTAATGGATCCTTTATTTTATTTGAATGGGCTGTCTATTTTATTTTTTTGGGTTTTGATAACTAACTATTATATTAACTACTATCTAAGATACTAAAAATATATAACCTATGTTAATTCTAACTACCATACTATACTAATTATAATACACTAAGCATATTATACGGCGCCTAAAAGATTCACATTAATTAACATAAGGCACTTGTAATATAAAACCGGAAATGACATAGTTAATACAATGAAAGTAAAGGAAGTTAGGTGAAAATTCAGCGACAACACTCAACTAGTTGGCGCTTACACGTCAGCCGAAATTTGGACTGTCATCACTAGTCTTTATCGAAGCTATCAACTACAAAGGTGATACACCTTCACTGCAAGTTAAGATCCATGAAGAAAGGTTCGATGTGCATGAGAGAGTACACTGTGAAGATTAAGGAGATTTGTGACTTACTAGCCCTATCTGGTCACAAGGTCTCAGATGTGGAGCAAGTTGCAACTATTCTAAATGGTCTGCCTTCGAAGTACGCTCCATTTGTTGCAGTCATTACTGCAAGTCAGGTGCCGTACACCCTTGATGGAGTATGGTTTCAGTTCTGGTAGATGCAGAGTCCAGACTTGTAGACACCGTTGAAATCCATGTGGGCATTAATATGGCCCAATACCAATGAGTTTTCTGGTGAAGCTGAGTACACACTCACCTCTAGCAATTATGATCGAGGTAGAGGTTCACGATCAGGTCCTTATCGGGGTGGTCATTCTCGTGGCAGATCCTCTAGGAGGCCACAATGCCAAATATGTGGCAAGTTCGGACACATGGCTGACGCCTGCTGGCACAGGTTTGATGAGAAATTTAAAGGAGTTGCCTCTCTGCAGAATAGGCACTCCGATGCTGCTCCACAGGCCAATGCTTGTCGTTGGGACAATGAGGTTTTTGATCAGTGTTATAAGCCTTTTGTTGCTTCATCTGTAACGACGACAACTGGAGCCAAAAATCAGCAACTCGGAGAGTCGGTTCAAGTCAACTTCTTGACTACAACTAGAGCGGGATTCAACTCTGTCTGGTGGTATCCTGACTCTGGCGCGACACATCATGTTACAAACAGCACATCTGCTATGACCTCAGCCTCAAGCTACACCGGTCAGGGTAAGGTGCACTTGGGTGATGATTCTCCTATTAAGATTGATCACATTGGTCATTCCCTTATATTTGCATCTGATCGGAAACTAATTGTTGACAAGTTACTTCATGTTCCTCAAATATCACGTAATTTACTATAAGTTTCAAAGTTTGCTGCTGATAATCATGTGTTTTTTGAGTTTCACCCCACTTAATGTTATGTGAAGGGTGAAAGAACAGGGACAGTGCTGTTACAGGGGATTCAAGATAGAGGTCTATACTGCTTTCCTATTCCACCAGTAGTCCATTCGCTTTCTGTTCCTAGTGCAGCAATTAATAAAGATACCTCAGCCTACTGGACGTGGCACAGGAGGCTCGGGCATCCAGCGCCTGAAGTGCTTCGTCTGGCGTTGAATAAAGATGTTCCTCTTGACAAGAAAACTATGTGTCATGCATGTCAGATGGGGAAAGCTCATGCTCTTCCTTTTTAGCCCTCGACCACTACCTATGAAGTGCCCTTTGAGCTTGTTGAGATGGATGTATGGGGGCTGGCTCCAATTGCATCTGCAGGTTTTCGTTATTACATATCATTTGTAAACATGTGTACTAGAAGTTGCCGGACTTATTTGCTTAGACAAAAGAGTGAAGTTTCTGCTGTATTTGATGTGTTTGTTGCTTTAGTGAAAACACAATTTTCTTCTACTATTAAAGTTGTACAAACTGATGGTGGAGGCGAGTTTCAAGCCATTGCCACTAAGTTGAGTACATTAGGCATTCAACATCGTGTCACGTGCCCCCATACGTCGTAGCAAAATGGTGTCATGGAGAGAAAACGCCGTCAAATTATTGAGACTGCCGTGTGTATCCTTGCTCAAGCTTCAGTCCCTCTAAAATACTGGTCTTATGCAGTATTGAGTGCAACATATATCATCAAATGATTACCGTCTTGTGTCACCTGTAACTTGTCACCTAATGAGAAGCAAGCAAAAAGAAGACCAGATTATAATTTTTTTCGTGTATTTGGCTGTGCTTGCTATCCATATTTGCGGCCTTACAACCGACATAAACTCGATTTTCAATCTCGATAGTGTGTATTCTTGGGCTACTCTCCGAAGCATCAGGGTTATCAGTGCCTTGATACTCGAGGTAGGATATATGTTACACGCCAAGTGAAATTTGAAGAATGTCTTTTTCCATTTGCTACAGATTCTTCTTCTACATCAGTGAAGAGTTCTCCTGAGTTCAAATTAGGCTCAATTCCTATTGTATCAGCCCAAGACAGCAATTGACAATTCCAAGAGAGCATATGAATGATGAACCTGTCCTGCATTCTCAGGGTGAGTCTGGACAGCGAGTGCTTGATCATTTAGCGGTGAATTTTCCGGATGACTCTGAATCTTCATCAGCCATTAATCACAACACTGAAGTTCCAGCGTCCACACAGTCGGTTTATAAGGAACCAGTGCACAACTCCTTAATGCCAGTCAACCGAGAGGTTGTAAGTGATTCTGTTTCTCCTATGTTTGAAACTTGTTATGAACATTTGATGCATACAAGTTCTATGGAAGAAGGAGCTCCTGTTTCGACTTGCGGTGATCATGTGACGCATACAAGTCATGTGAAAGAAGGAGTTGCTGCCTCAACAGAAGTTGCAACCGAGGATCGCGGTGCACTGCCAGCTAGAGCCACTAATGCAAGCTTGCTGGCAAACAAGCACTCCATGATAACTCGAAGCAAACGTGGGATATTTAAACCCAAACTTTACCTGATGAATTGTGATGATGTGCCACATAATGTACATGAAGCCATGGAATATGTAGAGTGGCGAAATGTTGTTATGGATGAATACACAGCTTTATTGGCCAATGGTACGTGGCAACTTGTTGAAGCTCCAGCTGATCGAAAAGCAATCGGCTGTTCAAAATAAAAAGAAATGTCGACAGTTCCGTAAATCGTTACAAGGCTCGTTTAGTGGCAAAGGGGTTTTCTCAAGTTTCCGGACACGACTTCACCGATACTTTTAGTCCGCTAGTTAAGTCTATCACTATCAATGTGTTGCTCTCTTTAGCCGTCTGAAATCAGTGGGTAGTGCATCAAGTCAACGTCAATAATGCGTTTTTGAAAGGAGATTTGCGTGAAGAAGTTTTCATGCAACAACCTCTCGGCTTCGAACAAAAGAGTCAAAGCGAAGTTCCCCTTGTATGCAAGCTTTTAAAAGCACTCTGTGGCCTGCGTCAAGCACCGAGAAGTTGGTTTTTTAAACTCATGAATTTTCTGGTGACATTGCAGTTTCAATGTTCATTGGCTGATGCATCTTTGTTCAAGTATAAAGAGGGAGATGTGATTACCTACGTTAT